>BLSH010049313.1:2672658-2696302 GCA_018402905.1 Glandirana rugosa
CGGCTTCCATCCTTGTGGAAGCGGACAAGGCACAGGTCTTAGTCTGGGTCTATAAGGTCCGCTGTCCTGCCCTAGTTACAGATGAAGACGTCTATCTAGTCGGTCGGCTTCAGAATATCGCTCCGGTGCCACTATCGGTGTAAGAGGAGGTCTAGGCTTCGTCTGAGGCGAGAGTCCTCATTTGGCAACTCCATACGATGGTGGCGTTACGGAGAGACGGAGTTATCGCGGTCGTGGCCTCGGTGGTCGAACCACTTGTGGACAGTGCATGGACCACCATCTCAGACCGAATACGCCCCCCGTTGGAGAGAACGCCGGGACCAAGCTCTTGGGGACCATCACACCTGTCCCTCGCCTGTGCTCCAGAGCTCCCTGTCCACACTACCAGGGGTTCTCGAACCAGGGCCGCAAGAGAGGTTGCCCCCCGCATAAGCCAGACTCTACCACCAGGTACGTGACAGGTGTTCACCAAGCTGGTGGCTCCGGTGCTGGCGCTATTGAGGCAGAGAGGCATTGCGGTGGTAGCATACCTCAACGGTTTACTCCTGAGAGCGGAGTCTGCTTCGGATCTGGAGGAGAATGTGGCTATCACCGTGGCCTCGCTATAAGACTTCGGCTGGCTGATCTATCTGCAGAAGTAGACATTGATCCCGTCCTGTCGCCTGGAATATCTGGGTCTGATTCTGGACACGGAACAGGCGAAGGTGTTCCTACCTTCGGCCAAGTTACTGTCATTACAAGCGGCGGTGCGAACCCTGCTGTCACGCCAGTGGTCCTCCTTACGGTGCTGTATGCGGGTGTTGGGGCTCATGGTTTCAGCCTTCGAGGCAAAACCTTACGCCCAGAGTCACACTCGGCTTCTACAGAGAGCGATTCTGTCACGATGGGACAAGTCACCGCTGTCCCTGGACAGGCTGATCAGGTTGGGTCACCAGACCAGAGGATCGTTGAGATGGTGGCTTTGGTCCCCGGCCCTAAAGCTGGGGAAATCTTTTCTCCCCCTGAACTGGTTGATAGTAACGACGGACGACAGCCTTTCAGGCTGGGGAGGGGTCCTGGGGCAGTTGGCTGCTCAGGGACGTTGGTCGGCGCAGGAATCTCGCCTTCCGATGAGTGTGTTGGAGCTGTGGGCGATCAGGCTCTGTCTCTTCCACAGGTCGGCAAGGCTGCGCGGCCTCCCGATTTGGTTTCACAGCAGTGGCGTATGTGAACCATCAGGAGCTCGGCACCAGCTGCGGGAGCAGCTCTCATTCTGCGATGGGCAGAACTTCACGTGCCGGCAATCTCCGCCATTTACATTCCGGGCATAGAAGACTGGCAGGCGGGCTTTCTCAGTCGCCAGACTCTGGATCAGGGGGAATGGTCCCTACATCCAGAGGTGTTCCGCCAGATTTGCCACTAGTGGGGCACGCCAGACATGGACCTCATGGTGTCCAGGTTCAATCACAAGGTGCAGACTTGTGTGTGCAGAACAAGAGACCTGTTAGCAGCCGCCACTGACACATTAGTAGCAAATTGGAGTCGGTATCGGCTCCTGCACGCCTTTCCTCCGATCAAGCTGCTTCCGTGGTGACTGCGCAGAATAGCAGAGGAAGGGATTCCAACAATCCTGGTAGCTCCGGATTGGCCTCGGCGCCCTTGGTACGCCGTCATGGTGCGGATGTTAACAGATGTTCCCTGGCGTCTTCCGCTATGCGAAGACCTACTGTCACAGGGACCCATCCTGCACCCTGCTTTACCCTCGTTGGTTTTGACGGCTTGGTTATTGAGTCCCAGGTGTTGAGGGATAGGGGTGTCTCTGACTCCATGATCCCTACCATGCTTAAGGCGCACAAGATTTATCATCGGACCTGGAAGGCCTATATCGCTTGGTGTGAGGCGGAGGGTTGGAACCCTCGCTCTTACGTGGTGTCCAGGGTGCTGGTTTTTTTTTTGCAGCGGGGCCTGGATAAAAAGTTGTCATTGAGTACTCTCAAGGGTCAGATTTTGGCTCTGGCGATTCTCTTTCAACGGCCTTTGGCGTCACATTCGTTGATACGTACTTTTGTACAGGGTGTACGCCATGTGGCTCCTCAGATACGGTCGCCTGTGGTGCCGTGGGATTTGAATTTGGTACTTTCTATACTGCAGAAACCGCCATTTGTGAAAATCAGGGATATTCCCCTACAATTACTGTCACAAAAAGTAGCTTTCTTGGTGGCCATTACATCCGCTAGGCGGGTGTCTGAGTTGGCAGCGTTGCCCTGTCAGTCTCCTTATTTGGCCCTTCATAAGGACAAGGCGGTCTGGCGACCTTCCCCTTTGTTTCTACCGAAGGTGGTCTCTTCTTTTCACATTAATGAAGATATTGTTCTTCCTTCCTTATGATCGCGTCCTAAGGAATTTGAGTTACATTCATTGGATGTCGTGAGGGCTTTGCAGGTATATTTGGCGGCTACAGACTCCTTTCGGAAGTCTGACGCGTTGTTTGTACTGACGAATGGTCCGCGCAAAGGATTGGTGGCCTCGTCGGCTACTGTTTCCCGTTGGATCAGACAGACCGTGACTCATGCGTATTCTGTTCGGGGCAAGGTACCCCCTTTTCCAGTCACGGCTCATTCCACCAGGGCTGTTAGCACTTCCTGGGCTTTCAGACACCAGGCTTCGGTGTCACAGGTGTGCAAGGCGGCTACTTGGGCCTCGGTGCACACATTTACTAAGTTTTATAAAGTTGATGTGTCAGCATCTTCGGATGCTGCTTTTGGCCGTAAAGTTTTACAGGCGTCAGTGTAGGTGCGACTGGCGCCTCCTGAGAGGATTCTGTTGGGTACAGTTGTTGTCGTTTACCCACCCCTCTTTACTGACACAGCTTTGGGACATCCCCACTTGTCAGTGAACGTAAGAGAAAAAGGGATTTTATTAAAACTTACCGTAAAATCCTTTTCTCTGAGTTCACTGACAGAAGCAGCACCCACCCCTCTGTGTTGAGTTTGTACGGCTTGTTACGACCTGATATGCTATGGGCAGCAGGGGGATTATATGCTGAAGTGAGGACGGACCCCTGGGAGGGGCCAGCCTATCCTTTTGCTTTTTTGCCTAGTCTACTCCTAGTAGGATGAGCATAAACCCAACTTGTCAATGAAGGGCTGCGTCTGTCAGTGAACTCAGAGAAAAGGATTTTATGGTAAGGTTTAATAAAATCCCTTCTTTTAATCACCACTGGGTTTTTTATTCTTTATCAAATAAACAAAAAAAGCCTGACAATTTTGGGGGGGAAAAAAACACGTTTTTCTTAGTTTTCTGTTATAAAGTGTTGCAAATAAATAATTGTTCTTCATAAATTTAGGCCAAAGTGTACTCTGCTACATTTCTTTAATGAAAACAACCCAAATCAGCATTTCTTATTTAGTCTGTGTGAAAGTTATAGAGTTCAAAAACTATGGTAAATATCTGAAAATTGATCAATTCTGATGTACTGACCGCCTATCTCATTTCTTGAGGCCCAAAAAGACCAGGGCGGTACAAATATCCCCAAATGACCCCTTTTTTTGAAAATAGACAGTCCACGGTATTTAGTAAGAGGCCTGGCAAATTTTTATAATATTGTAATTTTTTGTCATCATTTTTTGGAAAAATGTAAAAGTAAAAAGAAAAAATGTTTTCTTTTTCTTTTTTTTTTTTTTTACATACTGTCACCAGTGCAGAACAGCATTATCCTATAACTGGTGTTACGGTGATGAGGGACACTGACTGGTGATGGTACAAAAACAAATTTAATTTTTTTTATTTTTATTATACCTTTTTCTTTTTTTAACACACTGTGACAAGAGCAATATAATGTTACCATAGTAACGGTGTACTACTCTGGGGAAGTGATCAGGATATTTTTTACACAATATGATTGCTTATAGCAGTGTATTTTATTGCTGTAAACAAGCATTTTACTGAATGAAACCAATTCATTCAGTTTGTTTCGTTTTAATTAGCTGTGACTGGCAAGAGCTAATCACATGGTACAGATGGTCTACCATATGATCACACAGACCAATCACAGCTAGCAACACAATTGTACACAATGGATGGAATGAAAGGAAATCTGCTGTTATTGATCACAACGTTCAAATGGTATCGGCAGCGAGCCGGTACACTGATCAGTCATCGGCTGTGTCCATTGGAAATATGAAGTCCACCCGATCTTCAAAAGGCCCGCTCGGCTGTCATTCTGTTATAGGCTGGACGGGAACTGGTTAAGTTAAAAAAAAATCAGTTTTCCATTCAGCTAAATATTAAATTATATGCTTCAGACAGGATTAGCTGGCTTTTTGCATTGTTTCTAGGTTAGACTGCATCATCTTGTTGCATGATTTTGTGCTATGCTTCCTAGCCCCATGTTCATGCAGTTAGTGAGGGGGCATTGGGTTTAGAGAGCGAACATTGCTTGAAGTAGAAAACATACTGGCTGCAACTTGTAAGCATGTACTTACAGGAGTTATGTACAAAATAAAGTTTTCCTGTGTATGGGGGCACCTGCTATAACCCATTGTTGTATGTGCTATTTTATCTGCAAGGTGTAGTGAGTCAGCAGGCAGTTCTAAAGTTAGGGAGGAGTAAAGGTTGCCAACTCCCAGGTATTCATGGTTCTGTTCCTTTTGGTAGCCCATAAATACAAGTGGAGGTAACCATTCTGGGCTTATTATTTTGCCTCCTCATTGGAACCAGCAGGAAGGGGTACTTCACAATGTGAACTCTACTTAGGGGTTTCTCCCCTTGAAAGGGTCCCCAGCCAGGATGCTGAAGAGGATCAAGGCCTTTTGAGCTAAGTGGACATTGATCTCAGGTATGGGGTGGGGCAGGCTGAATAGGGGAGAGAGCTAGAGTTAGAAAGAATTAACTGTAAAGAGACTATTTGCTGTATGAACTTATTGCTTCTCAGTTCAAATTTAACTCAGAGATGCCTGGTCTGAAGTTCAGTTCTTACAAAAGGGGTGCATGTAATGTACCAAAAGAACTAGGGATTTGAACAACCCCCTTGCATCTCCTCTTCAACAGAGGATGAAGAGGAGATGCAAGAGGGGCCCCATGAAAGTGTTAATCATGCTGTGACGTTGGCGGGAAATGCAGCCCAGTGCCCTTGCCATGGTTAACCAGTGAAGTGGTGAAGAATGTTAAAGCAGCCAGCCAGCAGGAAGTTAGTGCCTTGGCATGGAGGACAGTAACCCTGGTAGTGAGGGGGTTGGTGAGCCTGATCCCCTCCCTAGCGATCAGGACCCCAGACACGGGACCGACATTGTGGCACTGGGAACCTATGGACCTAGCCTGGAGGTGCGGGAAGAGAGAGAGAGAGGCAAGTGGATCCAAGCAAAGTATTAAGGCTCCATGCTGTGTGAATGGCGGGATCCTCCCATTGTCACTGGGAGTGAGGTGGCATTCATGGCTGTTTTGGTGGAGCTCTGCAGTGTCCCCTCAGAAATGCTGCATTAGCATTGACGGAGAAGGTGTGTGGTTAAATGTGACGAGTGCTCAAGTGGAATTGTGCAAGGCGACGGCTCGCTTCTGAGTTGAGGTTTCCTTTAAAGCTGAATTTTGCATGACTACGGCCCCATACCTCTGTTGCTGGGCATTAGCAAGCTCGTTTGCAAGGGTGTCTTCATCAGGCAATAAGCCTCGCCCACACACTTCTGTAAGTTTAGAGTCAGGTCGGCAAAAAAGGTGAGGATACTGTCAACCACACCTATCAGTGTAGTTGGATGCACAGGATAAATGCAAGGATGAAAATTACAGCCACTCGGCCATTGTTCCTTGAATCAAATTAAATGCAAAAGTTTTATGTTTGCTGGGTCTGATTAGATCTCTTTCACCACTTTCATCTGACATTCTGGCTTTGATACCCCATGAGTATTTTTTTTTCTATAAGTACAGCATCAAACAGATACTTTGTTTGCGGAAGGCTCTGCTGTGCTTTGTACTGGTTTAGTAGATGCTTTGTGCTTCCTAGAAGCCCTCCTCACCATAATGTATTGGGTTATAATGTATTGCTGTTTCTATGCTGTAATTTTAGTCCTAATCCACCTTACAGGTTATTACACCCAAATCTCTACCCTTGCCGATGTCCAGGAAAACGTAATGGAGTATCTGCATGTGCTGAGTCGGCCTATGGTGATAAACCACGACCATGATATTATATGGACCGAGGCCTACATGGACAGTGCGGTGAGTGACCATCCAGATTTGAGGAATAGCATTGGAGTTAACCAGCATTGTGTGACCAACAAGTGAACCAAGGGACTAGGTCAAAACCCACCAAGCATAGATGGCCCATCTATATGTTTAATACATATTAATGTCCAAACGGTCAGTAAACTGCTTCCCACCAATTTTGGTCCTGATGTCACAGGGACAGGAAGTAAAGGGATATTCTTTCAGTGGGGACACAAAAATTGTAACTATTTCCAACTCTAATCATTTTTTTTCTGTCAGTTGCTTTGAGCAAGTGCGCTTGTTTTTGTTTGCATATCTCTCCTATGTCATATTACAGCATATGTTTTTTAGGTCTTGTTCACATGAGCGCTGAGCCCAATATACCGTGAACAGGCTGTTTTTTTCCAGTGTCGAATCTTCAGGTACAGTGTGAAGGCACCCATTAAAGTCTATTAGGATGCAGCAGCTGCAAGGACACGGACGCTGATAATGTGACAGTTCAGGGCCACTCACGTGCACTTACATGCCTGTCACATTAATATGAGTGGCTATGGCTGTGCATTTTCTCTGTCCTAATAGACTTCATAGGGCAGCCTACGAGCAGCACCTTGAGGTTAGAAAGTCTCTGTAAGAAAATGGTTCATTTATGGTATACAGGCCTCGGCACCCATGTGAACGGGGCTTTAAATGTCACTTCATTTATCCCAGCTGGATATAACACTTTTTGACCAGATGAAACCACCTTTACATGTCCTTATTGGCCATTTTGTATCTCTCATCGTTGTATCAGCTACATTGTCACCTCCTTCCTGCACTCTAAGCTATGTAAGTTAAGAAAGTTTCGTTCTTCTCTTGTATGCTTAACCTTCTGACAAGTTTTCCTGACACCAAGAGAAAAATGGTGACAGGGGAGGGACCTCCAGCTGATTGACAGCCTCAGCTCTGTTCCTGTGTGCTGTGTGAAGGGGGTGTGTCCCTTCCCTCCAATCAGCTCTCAGAGCTCTTCTTACTGATGTAACTTCAGCTTCCTGTCCCCTACTTTTCAGAGCTGAGAGATTTTGTGTAAGTTCTGCACTTTGGTTGTAGGGGACAGACGGCTGTAGATAAACAGGTATAATTTGTGTAGAAGAATTTGTTTCATCTCTGTGTATTAACTGAGGCCGGTCACTTCACTGGGTATATGTGCGGGTTTACAACCACTTTAAGTGAACTCTTTTTATTGATTTGTATACAATGGAAGCAGCTGCTCCTTAATGAGAATGCAATTTTACCTTTTGGGGTTATCCGTGAAAAGTTTGGCAGCCATTGACTAGATACACATGATGTTCAGAAGAAGAGATGAGATTTGGCAGTGAAATTAACCTCCAATTTTACCATGCGGGCCACTAAGGCGAAATTAGGTTGAGAAAGAAAATTTTATTTCAGCACTGATATGGTAATCTATGTTAGAAATCAAAGTCGTGTCAGTTCCAGCTTCCGCTATCAATTTTTTTTTTTTTTTTAGGAAGACCGTACCAGTTATTTTTTTGTTTTTAGCTTTAAAACATCACAAAAAATTATGGGAGCTTCCCAAATCTTTAGGGGCCATGTAAAAGTCCATTGCATCCTTAAAAACCACAAACAAAAACACTTTATTTTCTCCTTCCCTATTAACTAACTGATGTGTTTTGCTAAAATAATGAAAGTTGGCCAAAATATCCAGATTTTTGCTTAAGTTTTGGCATAGTGAAAAACTCTCAATTTTAGGCCCCTTTAACACGTGCGAATCGATCAGGTCTGACTGTCAGTATTTCAGACAGACCTGGTTGGACCCCCCATCTCTTCTATGGAGTGGCAGATGTCAGCAGACACATGTTCCCGCTGATACCCACCGCCATCCAAGCCAATCCTGTCCGCCAAAAACAGATGGATGGGAGACCTATTCCCCGTTCGTCTATTGGATTGGATGGAAACGGACAGGTGGTCAGTTTCCATCCGATTGACCATAGACAAGAGCGGGCTGTTTCCGTGTCTGCCCTGCATAACGGGGATCAGCAGAGAGATCTCCCGCTAAGCAAGCAGATCCCGCTTCACGGAGGCGCCCACGTGAAAGAGGCCTAACTCATCTGAAGAATGCTGGTCATCTGTTGCGTAGGATGTGGTGACCATGTTGAGAGTGAGACATATAGTAATTATTTTATTTGGCTGAACCAAAATTCATTCTGTCATTCCAGTAGCAGTTAGTGACATCACAGGTTTGGAACATATGTACCTTTGTCCTTTTAGGCCTCATACACACGGACGTTTCTTAAAAAATAAACAAAACGTCGGGCCAGACGTCAAGGAAAAAAAATCGGCGTTCTGCATCGGCGTTAGTGAGCGTCGGTGTCAATGGGCGTTTTTAAAAAAAAATCAGTCCTCTGCTATTTTTCAACCTAAAAACGCCGGCATCAAAAAATGCCAATTGACGCCGGTACAATATTAGTTGGCGTTTGTTGGCGTTAGTTGGCGTTTTGCGGCGTCAGCGTCAAAAAATGCCAAAACTTTACAGCCTCAGAACACGCTGGCCGTGGGTTCTAGTTTCAGCTCACTAACGCTGACGCCATCTACAGCTCAAAAACGTTGGTGTTTTCATGGGGCCATTGACTAACATGGAGAGCTGCAAAAAACGCCAGAAAACGCCGGCGTCAAAAAACGTCCGTGTGTATGAGGCCTTAATGTCACTAGCCCCTGCCAGATAGACAGGCTGCCTTCTCTTAAAGTGTATTTTAAATCAAAAGGTTTCCTTTTTATTTTAGATATAGTGGGGAAGGATTAAAACCCTTGCCAGATTTTTTCTAGTGTTAGATTTGTTCTTACTTCCTGTTCTGGTGACAATATTTTTACCAGACAAGAAGTCAGGGAAAATCTGAAACAAAACAGAAAATATCTGACTCGGGTTCTAACCTTCCTCTGGTTCTTCTAAAAAGGTGTTTTTAGTTTTGTCTGTTTGAAGGGTTAGCCTCACTCTTTATCTGGTGAAACGTTGTCAGCAGAACAGGAAGTGATACTAAATCTCTTTAACGGAGCCCCAGATTGCAGTAAAATCTAAAACTAAGAAAAGAAGTCTTGGCTTGATATACACCTTAAGCTTCCAAGATGCCTTCTTTGTTTGCACAGAGTGAGCTATGGGGCAGTAGTTTACCCTCTGGGATGGTTCTGCTGTATAACACAAACTCCTAACATATAAGTGTCTGTACCTTACCATTTTCATATTCATATGTCTCAATTCATATTTCATCCAATTTTCTCACCCCGGTTCACATCCATCCTCACCCCTTCCTCCATCCGTCTGTCCAAACAGCTGCCACAATCTGAAGAGGTAACCGGTGTTCTCAGTTTTGTGGCCCTGTTGTGTCTCAGTGGTGGTAGTTTGGTGTTTGTAAAAGTGCTTGTGGTGCGCTCAGTGACACTGCAAATTTTGTTTGCTTGCGGATGTCGTGATGTGGTAGGAATGTGCCATTAATCATTTATCAATATGTTTGCTGCATGATGCCTGCTCAACATGTGTCAACGTTTGTATCATTTTATGAGCTCTTGCTGGTGCACAGAAACCGTTTTAACATGTAAATAATGGATATTCCAGAGAAAAAAAAAATCAAAATGGAAGCTTTTTCTTTTTTTTTCTCTACTTCCCTCTGGTCCATTTGGTTTTCTTTCCTTCTTCCCCTTGCGCGCTTTCTCTCTCCTCCTTATTCTCTCTTCCTTTTAACTCTTTTCATCTTCTTTTCCATGCCCCTCATTACCTTTCTCCTCCACTTGCTCTCATATTCCATTCATCTTCTCCTTTCTTTCTTTCTTTCTTCTTCTCTCCCCCTCCTTTTGATCTCCTCTCCTCTTCCTCCCCTTACCTCCTTTTTTCCACTAAAGCAGGCCATAGAGGGTTCGAATCTTGGGCGGGTCTGCAAGATTCGATCCATGTGTGGGCAGGCTGATTGTACCCAAGTCGATCCATCCATTGACCTGGGTACAACCGGCATGTCGGATTTCTAGCATGCGATTATTGCCAGTGCTAGCAATAATCACTGTTCTTCCTCTCCTCTTTGTCCTCTTTCTTTTCTCACCTTTTACTTTCCTTTTTCTTTTGCCATCCTCTCCTCCTGCTTTTATCTCATCTTTCTCCCCTCACCTCACCTCTACTCATCTCTTCCTTTCCTTTCTCTCCTCTTTCTCTTCTCCCCTCTTCCTCACCTAATACTGCCCCCTTTTCTTCCGTTCATCGCCTTCTCCTCTCCTTTATGCTGCTCTTCTCTTCCTCTCCTCACCTCCTTGCTTTCCCCTTCTCACCTCTCCTCTGTTCATCTTTCTGCCCTCACCACCACCTCTCTTCTCCTCTTCACTTGCCTTCTTCTCCCGTGTGCTTCCTATCATGTGCCCTCTCTTTTATGCTGTCTTTGACATGCTCTCTTCCATGCTCTCTCACTTTATTTATTTTGCGCATTCCCTCTTACTAATTTCTGGATACCCGTAATTTAGAGCATTATTTGTTTTTGCCAAACATTGGCATTGTTTTCCTGGAAATGCCCTAGAAATCAATAAATGTGCAATCACCGCGCTATAAAAAAACAATTAACTAAATATATATAAAGGCAGCTGCTATAAACAAATAAAAATATAAAAAGGTCAAAATAATCATTCAGTGAATACTCAAAATAATTTTCACAGCAGCGCTCAGTGCACAATCTGTCCACATAAATTTTCCAGCGAGCAGAAAAATAAAATGAAAGAATTTATATATATATATATAAAATGAAACATCGGGACACACTTCTCCTTATGCAAAATTTCCAAGCAACTGTACAGTTTCGGACATAACCTGTCCTTCATCAAGCTTGATAAAGGACAGGTTATGTCCAAAACTGTACAGTCGCTTGGAAGACTGCTTGTAATTTGAAGATATCAAGTAAAGAAATTTTGCATAAGGAGAAGTGTGTCCCGACGTTTCATTTTATACATATTGGTGGTGGAAAATAGGAGCCCACCTTGACACATCTCCTGGAAGTGTCTGAATGTTCAAGAGGGGTGACTCACCCAATTGTTTGATATATATATATATATATATATATATATACTGTATATATAAATATATATATATAAAAATATCAAAAAACAAAGTCTATAATTCATCAAGTGAAGACAGTGCGACAGGAAGTATTGCAACACCCAATCTTCCTCCACCAACATGATAAAGTGCTCAAAAGACCCCCCTATGGGGGAGGCTCACCAGACAATTGTCCTGTTGTTGGTGTCGGGGGTAGTTCAGGGCGTCGGAGGGTCTCTGAGCAGCGGCAGTTCTAGACTGATCAGTACGTATGTTGTGGGTTACTGCTATGATGAGTAGTTCAAAGTAACAAGCTGAGCGACCATTTATGTAGATGACCACAGAATTCTGGTGTACAGATTTTTATTATAGAAGAAGGCTCACCAGATGCTAGATGTTAATAAGCATTTCAGTAAATCAGATAACTCAATCAATACCCATGGACCACAGACTCCATTAGCCAGCATCAGATGTCCGTCATGGAATGGTACCATGTTTGCAGTGTGGCTTTCAACAAAGTCTTCTTGCACTTGTCCTTCCTGGACCTGAGTTAAAGATGCTGACAATTTGGTCATTCAGACACGCTGAAATGTTCTTCTATAGTAAAATCTGTACAGCAGAATTCTGTGGTCATCTACATAAATGGTCGCTCAGCTTGTTACTTGATCTACTCATCATAGCAGTAACCCACAACTTGCGTACTGACCAGTCTAGAACTGCCGCTGCTCAGAGACCATCTGACACCCCGAACTACCCCCGACACCAACAACAGGACAATTGTCTGGTGAGCCTCCTCCCATACGGGGGGTCTTTTGAACACTTTATCACATTGGTGGAGGAAGATTTGGTGCTGCAATATGTCCTGTCGCACTGTTTTCACTTGATGAATTATGGACTTTGTTTCTTGATTTTTTTATATATAGTTAGTGTGTATATATATATACAGTGGCTTGCGAAAGTATTCGGCCCCCTTTGAACTTTGCAACCTTTTGCCACATTTCAAACATAAAGATATAAAACTGTAATTTTTTGTGAAGAATCAACAACAAGTGGGACACAATCATGAAGTGGAACGAAATTTATTGGATATTTCAAACTTTTTTAACAAATTAAAAACTGAAAAATTGGGAGTGCAAAATTATTAAGCCCCTTTACTTTCAGTGCAGCAAACTCTCTCCAGAAGTTCAGTGAGGATCTCTGAATGATCCAATGTTGACCTCAATGACTAATGATGATAAATAGAATCCACCTGTGTGTAATCAAGTCTCCGTATAAATGCACCTGCACTGTGATAGTCTCAGAGGTCCATTTAAAGCGCAGAGAGCATCATGAAGAACAAGGAACACACCAGGTAGGTCCGAGATACTGTTGTGGAGAAGTTTAAAGCCGGATTTGGATACAAAAAGATTTCCCAAGCTTTAAACATCCCAAGGAGCACTGTGCAAGCGATAATATTGAAATGGAAGGAGTATCAGACCACTGCAAATCTATTAAGACCTGGCCGTCCATCTAAACTTTCAGCTCATACAAGGAGAAGACTGATCAGAGATGCAGCCAAGAGGCCCACGATCACTCTGGATGAACTGCAGAGATCTACAGCTGAGGTGGGAGACTCTGGCCATAGGACAACAATCAGTCGTAAACTGCACAAATCTGGCCTTTATGGAAGAGTGGCAAGAAGAAAGCCATTTCTTAAAGATATCCATAAAAAGTGTCGTTTAAAGTTTGCCACAAGCCACCTGGGAGACACACCAAACATGTGGAAGAAGGTACTCTGGTCAGATGAAACCAAAATTGAACTTTTTGGCAACAATGCAAAACGTTATGTTTGGCGTAAAAGCAACACAGCTCATCACCCTGAACACACCATCCCCACTGTCAAACATGGTGGTGGCAGCATCATGGTTTGGGCCTGCTTTTCTTCAGCAGGGACAGGGAAGATGGTTAAAATTGATGGGAAGATGGATGGAGCCAAATACAGGACCATTCTGGAAGGAAACCTGATGGAGTCTGCAAAAGACCTGAGACTGGGACGGAGATTTGTCTTCCAACAAGACAATGATCCAAAACATAAAGCAAAATCTACAATGGAATGGTTCACAAATAAACATATCCAGGTGTTAGAATGGCCAAGTCAAATTCCAGACCTGAATCCAATCGAGAATCTGTGGAAAGAACTGAAAACTGCTGTTCACAAACGTTCTCCATCCAACCTCACTGAGCTTGAGCTGTTTTGCAAGGAGTAATGGGCAAAAATGTCAGTCTCTCGATGTGCAAAACTGATAGAGACTTCCCCAAGCGACTTACAGCTGTAATCGCAGCAAAAGGTGGCGCTACAAAGTATTAACTTAAGGGGGCTGAATAATTTTGCACGCTCAATTTTTCAGTTTTTTATTTGTTAAAAAAGTTTGAAATATCCAATAAATTTCGTTCCACTTCATGATTGTGTCCCACTTGTTGTTGATTTTTCACAAAAAGTTACAGTTTTATATCTTTATGTTTGAAGCCTGAAATGTGGCAAAAGGTCGCAAAGTTCAAAGGGGGCCGAATACTTTCGCAAGGCACTATATATATATATATATATATATATATATATAATTCTTTCATTTTATTTTTCTGCACGCTGGAAAATTTATGTGGACAGATTGTGCACTGAGCGCTGCTGTGAAAATTATTTTGGGTATTCACTGAATGATTATTTTCACCTTTTTATAATGCCCTAGAAATAAATGCCAAGTATTTTCCTCTTCCCCTGCTTCGTGGCAAATGTCAGTGACTTTTTTCCATCTGCAATAGACAGTTTATTCCTGATTGATGAGTGGAGCACGATGGGTCGGTGTGGCTAGGCACGGTACAAACAAGGTCACATTGCTACTTTTGATAGTTGCCAGGAGCTCAAGAAAGTAATTTGTGGCTCTGCCCGGCAACAGGTTGGTAAATGGTTTTATTGTGGGTTCATGTCAACAACATTTACTGAGCTCCCGGCAACGCACCGGCTGCTGCCTTTTCACATACCAATCCTCTAAAAAGAGATAAAAATAGGGGAAGTTATAAATTTAATAATGAATAGAAACTAAAAAATGTCAGTTATCTCACAAAGCAAAAGAAACCCACTTTGGGTTTAGTCTTCATGAATTCCAGGAATTTTGTTGTTTAACTATCCCCATATTTTATTAATGCTGAAACGTACACTCACCGACCACTTTATTAGGTACACCTTGCTAGTACCGGGTTGGACCCCCTTTTGCCTTCAGAATCGCCTTAATACTTCATGCCATAGATTCAACAAGGTGATGGAAACATTCCTCAGAGATTTTGGTCCATAGTGACATGATAGCATCACACAGTTGCTGCAGATTTGTCAGCTGCACATCCATGATGTGAATCTCCCCTTCCACCACATCCCAAAGGTGCTCTATTGGATGAGATGTGGTGACTGTGGAGGCCATTGCAGTGCAGTGACCTCATTGTCCAGTGGTGAGATGATTTGAGCTTTGTGACATGGGGCATTATCCTGCTGGAAGGAGCCATCAGAAGATGGGCACACCGTAGTCATAAAGGGATGGACATGGTCAGCAACAATACTCAGGTAGGCCGTGGCGTTTAAATAATGTGTAATTGGTACTAAGGGGCCCAAAGTGTGCCAAGAAAATATCCCCCACACCATTACACCACCAGCAGCCTGAATTGTTGATACAAGGCAGGATGGATCCATGCTTTCATGTTGTTTACGTCAAATTCTGACCCTGCCATCTGAATGTAGCAACTGAAATTGAGACTCATCAGACCAGCCAACAGTTTTCCAATCTTCTTTTGTCCAATTTTGGTGAGCCTGTGCAAATTATAGCCTCAGTTTCCTGTTCTTAGCCGACAGGAGTGGCCCGGTGTGGTCTTCTGCTGCTGTAGCCCATCCGCTTCAAGGTTCGATGTGTTGTGCGTTCAGAGATGGTATTCTACATACCTTTGTTATAACGAGTGGTTATTTGAGTTACTGTTGCCTTTCTATCATCTCAAACCAGTCTGCTCATTCTCCTCTGACATCAACAAGGCATTTCGTCCACACAACTGCCGCTGGATATTTTCTCTTTTTCGGACCATTCTCTGTAAACCCTAGAGATGGTTGTGCGTGAAAATCCCTGTAGATCAGCAGTTTTTGAAATACTCAGACCAGCCCGTCTGGCGCCAACAACCATGCCACGTTCAAAGTCACTTAAATCACCTTTCTTTCCCCATGCATGCCCCCTTTATGCCATGTGATTGGCTGATTAGCAATTTGTGTTACCAAGCAATTGAACAGGTGTACCTAATAAAGTGGCCGGTGAGTGTATGTTTTCTGAATATTAGAGCCATGTGTATTCTTACTGGAATCTTGGTTTCCTTTGTGTATTCCAGACCTGTGCAGTAATTCAGCATGAAACCACTCCTGTACCATGCCTCTGTGTAGGAGCTTCCTGTAATAAAGTCCAGTCACTGCTGCTCTCTCTCCTTGTGCAGGGTGACTGGTCTTGTCTCCGCCCCCTCCTATAGTTTTCTGCAGACAGCCTGTAGTGGGTGGAACTATAGTGGGTGGCCCCCCCTCCAACAGCTCTGCTCTCTGCACAGTCTATGTACAGCACAGTAATGATGTCACTGCTACTAGGTAACTTAATTTGCAAAGTCTAATCAATGCACTTAAAGCGGAGCTCCAGGCTCCTTCAGAAAAAATTAAGTCAGCACATACAAATACTGTAGCTGCTGACTTTTAATATTAGGACACTTACCTGTCCACAAATCCAGTGGTGTCCTCACACGAGCCAATTTTTCAATCGACTCTTGGGTGCTGCCACCGCCTTCTCGACTAAGGGAAGCCGGCAGTGAAGCCCTTGCGGCTTCACAGCTGGTTCCCTACTGTGCATGCATGAAGCACGCTGCGCTTTGTGAATGGCCTAGCGGTGGGGAAAAGAGGAGGGGGGCCAAGCTTCCAGCTAAGTTTGCTGTGGCCGGAAAGGTCCCAAATGTGGCAGCAAAGGAGGCAGACAAGCAGCGCTTACCCTTTTTGGGTGGAGCTCCGCTTTAAAATGGACTTATATCCTTTGTGGCTACTGGGGAATATACAGTATCTCACACCCCTCACATTTTTGTAAATATTTTATTCTATCTTTTCATGTGACAACACTGAAGAAATGACACTTTGCTACAATGTAAAGTAGTGAGTGTACAGCTTGTATAACAGTGTAAATTTGCTGTCCCCTCAAAATAACTCAACACACAGCCATTAATGTCTAAACCGCTGGCAACAAAAGTGAGTGCACTCCTAAGTGAAAATTTTCAAATTGGGTCGATATGCATGCAGTTCACCAGAGCTTCACATGTTGCCACTGGAGTTCTCTTCCACTCCTCCATGACCACATCACAGAGCTGGGGGACGTTAGAGACCTTGCACTCCTCCACCTTCCGTTTGAGGATGCCCCACAGATGCTCAATACTGAGCTGCAGTGGCCACGTGTGGAGATGGGAGATCTTGGAGACACAGGCACCACTCTAGGAGCACACGCACGGCAGATCCCATCATGAGCTACAGACAGATTTATTTGCCTCCATTGTTGTTTGGACAGACCAAGGTGTATGGTGCTTTGAAAAGAGAAAGAAAAAAAACAAAATACTTCTTGTGCAACACTTGCGAGCAAACGCTTCGGACAAAGGGGCGACCCGGGAACCAGATGGTCTTCCTCCCCTTACATACTTCTTTTTTCTCTAATATCTGGTATCTTGAGATCACAATCTGAAATTAATGCCTCCCACTATTTGGCACGAAGGCAACTGCAACATATAGGCTTGGCCGGAATTTTTTCACCATACCGACTAAAAAGCACCACTTTGACTCCATTTCACCTTTTCATTACTCTCTATTGCACACCAGGATTAGGAAGATCTGTAGGTGTCACTAGTAGAGATCTTGCGTATTGGATACGCGAACACATTCTGCAAAAAGCCCCTGACGAAATGCTTGAACCTGAAACGGGCTCTGTTCCTTTTGCATAGGACTGCGGAATGGTGTAGAGATAACATCTGTTTGTCTGTTGATGTGGGCCAGTAAAGCTGTAATTTTTGTAGGTCTTTAACAGATTGTCAAGTAATGTATCAAAAGAATATAATTTTGTGAATACTCTCTGTCCCACCACCTAGACAGTCCCACCAATAGGGGTTCTGATTGTCTAGTGTTGAATTTGGGATTGGTGGTGGTAACAGACCAGCATTGCCTATTTGGTAGATTTCTACACAGATGCTCAATAGGGTTTAGGTCTGGAGACATGCTTGGCCAGTCCATCACCTTCACCCTCAGCTTCTTTAGCAAGGCAGTGGTTGTCTTGGAGGTGTGTTTGGGGTCGTTATCATGTTGGAATACTGCCCTGCGGCCCAGTCTCCGAAGGGAGGGGATCATGCTCTGCTTCAGTATGTCACAGTACATGTTGGCATTCATGGTTCCCTCAATGAACTGTAGCTCCCCAGTGCCGGCAGCACTCATGCAGCCCCAGACCATGACACTCCCCCCACCATGCTTGACTGTAGGCAAGACACACTTGTCTTTGTACTTCTCACCTGGTTGCTGCCACACACGCTTGACACCATCTGAACCAAATGCGTTTATCTTGGTCTCATCAGACCACAGGAAAGGGTTCCAGTAATCCATGCCCTTGGTCTGCTTGTCTTCAGCAAACTGTTTGCGGGCTTTCTTGTGCATCATCTTTAGCAGAGGCTTCCTTCTCGGACTACAGCCATGCAGACCAATTTGATGCAGTGTGCGGGGTATGGTCTGAGCACTGACAGGCTGACCCCCACCCCTTCAACCTCTGCAGCAATGCTGGCAGCACTCATATGTCTATTTCCTAAAGACAACCTCTGGATATGATGCTGAGCAGGTGCACTCAACTTCTTTGGTCAACCATGGTGAGGCCTGTTCTGAGTGGAACTTGTCCTGTTAAACATCTGTATGATTTTGGGCACCGTGCTGCAGCTCAGTTTCAGGGTCTTGGCAATCTTCTTATAGCCTAGGTCATCTTTATGTAGAGCAACAATTCTTTTTTTTGTCAGATCCTCAAAGTTCTTTGCCATGAGGTGCCATGTTGAACTTCCAGTGAGCAGTATGAGAGAGTGAGAGCAATAACACCAAATTTAACACACCTGCTCCCCATTCACACCTGAGACCTTGTAACACTAACAAGTCACATGCCACCAGGGAGGGAAAATGGGTAATTGAGCCCAATTTGGACATTTTCACTTAGGGGTGTACTCTTGTTGCCAGTGGTTTAGACAATAATGGCTGTGTATTTAATTTAGTGCAAATATATTGGAGCTCCTAGTAATCACACTAATCAGCCCCAAAGGTACCCTTAGTACAGCACAAACTAACTGAATGCACCCGTATTATAAAAGAAGTTCAGCCATAAAATGCACACACTTAAAACATCAGCGGTTATCATGTAACCGTCATCCTAAATAAAAAGTGTCTGTACAGCGCTTTCAGTAGTAAAAGTTCATAAATTTGCTGAAAAGGTAAACAGGAAGTCCACGTGCATCAGAGCGCAGGATGACCAAATCACACGATAGTAAGCCAGCCACCAAGTTCCTCACACCACCACAGGTGATCCTCTCCCTATGTAGTGCCCACTTACCGGACACACTCTTGGAAAGAGCCCTTCAGATCGTATATGCTCTGCTTACAGTCCCCTGCTGCTCCCACTCGTACACGTTCAAAGTGCTCCCGGATACCCGAAAACAGATTAAGAAGCCTCACATAGCGTAATTCCATAAAATGCTCAATTTATTCATAAAACACACGCGACCTTCTTTGGTAAGCTTACCAAATAATAATTAAGAAGAGCGTATGGGAAATTTGTAAATCATGGTGTAGAATGATTTTGTTGACACGATCTGATTTTGGAACAGTGACTGTAACAGAGGGCATCCGCTTGGGGTCATTCCTGATTGAGGCACTCGACTACTAACCCTTTTGAGAAGGTCTGCAGAGTGGGGATTAAACTTCATTCTGAATTGCGAAGTGGCGATAGCAGGAAGAGACTTGGAAGTGGATGTGCAGCAGCCCGGCACAGCAATGTGGGTGGGCTTTAGCCTCTGATTAAGTGGGAGGTGCGAGCCTCCCTGTTGTTATTTAATCCGGATAGCCGTGCCGTGGGGCCATGCCCTCAGTAGAAGTCGTAATGACGAAACGCGTCAGTGCATGACCTCACGGCAATCCAGAACTTGCATATGCGCTCCAGACAGGCGAACGGGACACGGAGACGTTTGGACGAATCCGAGGGGTCCGAGAAGTCTAGTTGGAGCGGTGATGTACTGATGTATTGATGTCTAAAGCGATTACTAGAGTGATTATTTGTAAGTGTTCACTTGACGTGTGTTTTATGAATAAATTGAGCATTTTATGGAATTACGCTATGTGAGGCTTCTTAATCTGTTTTCGGGTATCTGGGAGCACTTTGAACGTGTACGAGTGGGAGCAGCAGGGGACTGTAAGCAGAGCATATACGATCAGAAGGGCTCCTTCCAAGAGTGTGTCCGGTAAGTGGGCACCACATAGGGAGAGGATCACCTGTGGTGGTGTGAGGAACTTGGTGGCTGGCTTACTATCGTGTGATTTGGTCATCCTGCGCTCTGATGCACGTGGACTTCTTGTTTACCTCTTCAGCAAATTTATGAACTTTTACTACTGAAAGCGCTGTACAGACACTTTTTATTTAGGATGACGGTTACATGATAACCGCTGATGTTTTAAGTGTGTGCGTTTTATGGCTAATAATGGCTGTGTGTTGAGTTATTTTGAGGGGACAGCAAATTTACACTGTTATACAAGCTGTACACTCACTACTTTACATTGTAGCAAAGTGTCATTTCTTCAGTGTTGTCACATGAAAAGATAGAATAAAATATTTACATGTGAAGGGTGTACTCACTTTTGTGAGATACTGTATTTAAAGAGACCCTTGTCACCAGGCTGTTCATTAAAGCAAAACCCTTTCCATAATATTATATGTGCATTTAACATAATATATGCAGTTACCTGTAAAAGCATGCCTTGTGTAGATATTCAAAAGCCCCCAGACTGCTCCTAGGTGCCGCCATCTTTGATGTGATGTCAGCAGCCCCAGCAGACTCGGAGCTGTCACTCAAGTGACACTCTATAGTATTCCACTTCACTCCTTCCACCACATAAAAGGTTATGTAGGGAGATGAAGATAGGGATGGAGGAGCTGGGCCAGCACAGGGAATAATGAGACACTCCCAGATGAGGTGAGGACTATGACATCCAAGGGAGAATGGGCCTATGTTAGGGAACTGACTCTTCTGGAGTAGTCAAATTTTCAAACAAGGTCACATTGCAAGTGAGCAAAACAAACATTGTGACTGCTGTAGACAAAGCCAGTCAGATGTTATTATCCTTCTCTTGACAAAAACATAATTAGCTGCCTTCATTTCACTGTTTTCTTTCAGCTCTTCGCCTCTCAGGCCCAGAGTCTGCTGCTCATGACCACAGTAGCCATGCCAGTTTTCAGCAAGAAGAATGAGACTGTAAGTTAAAGTGTGGTCATGTGACCTTGGGTGTTTTTGGGTGAATGTATGAAGTTTACAGAAAAAATTTTGAAGCCGGTCACCCTCTAATCTGCACTGGGAAAATAAATAACAAAATCTGGACAGCCTCATTGTCCATATATGTGGACTGTTTTATCTGCCGCGATGTGCAGGGGTTCATTCATCCCAGTGGACAGGCACGTGAGCTGCATATGCACTGCTTGGTGTACATTTTAAAGGAGACTGCAAACATGCAGAAAAGACTGTGCCTGCCTCTTCTGCAGTAAAGAGCCGGCCTGCTTATAAGTTTATAATCTAAGACTTTAGTTCTGCTTTATAGTAGTATTAAAGGCCTTTTATTTTTTAATTTGTTGAGGGGTTTTATGACAGAAGAGACCCTATCAGTCATATACATAAAAATAAAAATTATTCATTATGCCTGGACGTGTGTGGCATAAAATTGGCAACATTTTAGCAAAGACTGATTGCAAAAACACATTGAGCCTTGCCAATCATCACCAAAATGGAGAACATTTGGGGTATTTTTTTTTTTTCATAAACCAGTAAGTAAGTAAATATTACCAAATATTCCTAAAGATCTATTCCTTAAACTCATAGGCAAACATTTATTATATTGCAGCTTCCTAATTCTTAGATGTGATGCCTGCATTAGTTTTCTTTTTTAGGCTTTCCCTTATTTTCACCTTGCGTTGTGGCCAGTAAGTCTGTTGTTTTTCAAAAGAACAAACTCTCTTGCAGATGTAGCAGTTAGAGGGATGAAACAAACCATTAAACACTGAAAGGGGTGCTTACAGTGATCAGCTTTTATTTATGTAAAACCTTTATACCAAAAGGAAGAAGGGAACTGTTGCTGTAACTGCTTATAAAGTGTGAGCTGGAGTTTAGCTTTGTTAGTGTATTGAAATGTAGTAATACATCTAATACTCCCCTCCTGCTATATTAAAAATTCTGCTGTCCAAATGTGCCCTTTTGCTCCTTCATCCAGAGTGTAGGCACTCCAATACAAGAGGTGTGTTAGTGGCCAGATCAGCAGGTGAAAACAGAGGGAAAAATAGCTAAAAACAAAACTAATGCAGCCACCACTTCTGATTGGTAAGCTGTAATATATACAATTTTTGGTTTTGGGTTTAATACAGCTTTTATTTTTGTACACAAACATTTGTGCTGAATAATTACTAAAATAAACCTGTGGTAAACCTAAGCTGAATAATTATTATATTGTACAGGTATAATTATTATTATCATCAATGCTGCTGTTAACATTGCTGCGTTTGTGTTGAGCCATTACTATGTAATGATACTTTGATTAATGACCAGGCATCTCCCATTCTCACAGAGAGCGGAGGGGATCCTTTTAGGAGTTGTGGGGTCGGATGTCCCCCTACGGGAATTGTTGAAGTTGGCGCCCAGGTACAAGGTGAGCTCCTACCTGAAATCTTGAACTTCTACTGACCAATCATTTCTTACATCGTGTCTGCAGCACCACCTGGTGGTGGTATGATTAATGGCATCTCTGGGTCAGTTTGCACTGTGTCCACTTTTATTTGAAGTTGAACCTGTCATTTCACCATATGGCTTATTTTAAGTATTAGCTTTAAAAATACACAGTGAATCTTTTTTTCAGAATTGTAATGATTTTAGAAGATTTTATTTTTTTTTTTTTAGCTTGGCGTTCATGGTTATGCCTTTTTGAATACAAACAATGGCTACATACTGTCACACCCTGATTTACGCCCACTGGTGAGTACCTATGCTTGACCAACTGAGAATTCAAGAATTTATCAAAATATCTATTGTTTATCAGTTTTATCCAGCATACTGAGGAGAAAAGTCTTGTGACACCATCCCACTGTCAGTATTCAGTATATTGGATTTGAATGATTATATGATAACATCATCCAGACAGCATTCACTGCATTGGCCCCCAGAGGCAGTAAATTCGTCACATGTATTCATAACAGTGTTATTTGTTAATACATTGGCTCTAAATCTAAATGATCACATAATGTTATCGCAGTGGCACCAAGTGCACATTCTGTATTTAGTTTAGCTGCAGTGTATGCTGGATAGTATAAGTAGCTCACTGATACCTTTTCTCATGTTGCCTGGACTTAATCAGTAATGTTAGATTTAGCTAAAACACCCATAACTGTCAATATATATTTATCTTCCAGTATAAAGAGGGCAAAAAACTGAGGCCAAAGCCCAACTACAACAGCGTGGATCTGTCTGAGGTAGAGTGGGAGGATCGAGATGAGAATGTGAGTGATAAAACCACAACGATTGAAATAAAATAGGATTATATTCGAGCGTTCAAATGTTATGTGCAGCACAATGACGGAGTAAATGGGCTTGCATTTGGTGCACACAAAGTGGATTTAAAGATTTACGTGGATTTTAGATTGAAGAATATATTGAAATAATTTTTTTGTGCCGGAGTTCAGCGTTAAATATTGATCTTTTGCTCGTCTTGCACTCACCTTTTGCAAAGTGTATTTTAAGTTTGAGTTTATAAATGACATATGAAAGGATTTTTGTATAGGTATGACCCAATTTTCCCCCAACCCCCCCATCTTGTAGCGAGAAACAACTTTTATTATTCGGTGATGTCACCACCAGATCTGTAAAAATTGCAGGGGCAGCTGCTCATAGCTCAGTTCTTATTGGTAAGCATTTGGAGGGGAACCAGGAGGGGCGGGAAGAGTTCTGTAGTCCCACATGCTGGACTGACAACACTGCCTGTGATTTTAGGACAGCTAATGCAATGTGTTGTCAGTCCATACAGGATATTAGGAGCCCAGTGGATTTCAGGAAGATCAACAG
>BLSH010049313.1:2702843-2714962 GCA_018402905.1 Glandirana rugosa
TGGATGGAGTGAAGGCTCAGGTAAGTGTGAGGGGGGGGGGACAATACAAACACCAAACATGTTTTACCTTTAATGCAGGGAATGCAATAAGGTAGAAAAATGTTTGAGCTTTAGAACCACTTAAAGTACGCCTGTGTGAACGAAGCTTTAGAAGCTAAGAACCAGCATTCTGAAGGCTGCCCTTTTTTATTTTATGCTATATTATTTTGAATTCTCACTCATTGTATGCTTTGTTTTTGTAATGCTGATCGCAAGCTTTGTTATCAATATGAACAAGTTGCGCTGCCAGCAACAGTAATTAATGTGTCATGTGACTGCATCTTCTTCCCCAGGATTTACTGTATTACGGACATTGACCCCGATCACCGGAAACTGAACCAGCTGCAAGCTGTTACCCGCTTCCTGATGGGAGAGGATCCGGACCTGGAGTGTGAGCGACACCCTTCTGCCCCCACTGACATCACTAGAACAATAATATGCAACCTTATTGGGATGTTTTACATAGAACAGTGGCTTGAGAGAGATGGAATAGTAGCACTGGAACCCAAGAGTTGTCTTATTGGTGTTGGAGTTGTAGTGGTATAGGACACAATATCTGGATTGATCCGAGATTGAGGAGCCACACTAAGAATGAATTGTCCAGACATAAATTTGTCCAAATATCAAATCAAATAAAAGACTTATGAAGGGGGTCTAGCCCTGGTGAAGGGAGTGGTCTCTTGCCCCTGAAACACATTGGCTCTTTCATCATATTGCAATGGAATTTTATCCAGTTGATTAATTGTGAGTGTGGTGCCTCAGTCTCAGATCCATTTAGTATTTTCTCAATTAATACATGCAGGAACCCAACCACACCACCCGCCCCCACCGGACAGTATTGGATTGTGGGTGTGGCCTAATTGCAACAGGGGGCAGTCTTAAGGGGGCATTAAATACCAGGAATGCGTTATGGGCAAAGTTCAGGGATACACTATGTACAGAGTGCAGGATTCAGGGGTGTGCTATACACAGGGTGCAGATTATAGCATACCTCCAACATTTTGAGATGGGAATTTTGAGAGGCACATCTACTAGCAAATGTATGTAGGCATAGGAAACGCCCCTGCCACACCCCCTAAAGGAGAATTAACAAAAAAAAGGTTAATTAAATCCAGTGCTTCTTTATTCCTTTATACTGGCTTTTAGAATTTACAGATGCAGCAATTTAGAAATCGTATGAAAGGTTTAGCACTGTGAAACACTTTTTGAAAGATAAAAAGTGCATTTTATATACATCTCTATAGATCAGACCAAAATGAGGGACAGATGAGGAGGAAAGAAGGACAGAGGGACATTGCTCCAAATCAGGCACAGTCCCTCAAAATCAGGGACAGTTGGGAGCTATGTTTTAGGAGTGTGCTACTTTACACAGTGCAGGGTTTAGGGGTGTGCTATGTACAGAGTTCAGGGTTTAGGGGTGTTCTATGTACAGAGTGCAGGGTTCAGGAGTGTGCTATGTACAGAGTGCACGGATCAGGGGTGCACTATGTATAGGGTTAAGGTTTCAGCGGTGTACTACGTGCAGAGTGCAAGTTTCAGGGATTGTACTATGTACAGAGTGCAGGTTTCAGGGGTCTACTATGTACAGAGTGTAGGGTTCAGGAGTTCACTATGTACAGAGTGTAAGGTTCAGGAGTTCACCATGTAAAAAGTGTAGGGTTCAGGAGTTCACTATGTATACAGTGTAGGGTTCAGGAGCTCACTATGTACAGAGTGTAGGGTTCAGGAGTTCACTATGTACAGAGTGTAGGGATCAGGAGTTCACTATGTACAGAGTGTAGGGTTTAGGGGTTTGCTACACACAAATTTTAGCAAGTTCAGGGGTGTACTACATACAGAGTGCAGAGTTCAGCTCTCTTTCACAGGCTGTCTACATCCCACTTCCACCTCTGACCTCAACCCCCGCCCCCCCCCCCCCAAGCTTCCCCGAATGTTACCTTTTCAAAAAAAATGTTACCTTTTCAAAAAACACCCAGCCTGGCTCTAATACCTCCCCACACTCCAATAAAAGCTCTGGTTACATGCAATGCTGCCTGTGTACTGCTTAGAATAAGGTATTTTGTGAAGTCCCAAGAATGCAGCCTGTCAATATTGTGATAGTGATCAAGACTCCATTCAGCAAAAGTGTCTGAAATAAGCACTGTTTGTGTTGCTGGAGAGTAATCAAGAACATAGCTTGCAATAGGAAGCATTTGTTGGAACTAAACTTTAATTTAATTGGTCGGCAGGGGGAACATGAGCAATTACATTTACATTTTGATAAAACCATTCTGATAGGTGGGAGATAACGTAGGGCCTTATTAATAGAAATCGCCATCTGTGTCCCATTGCACAGATTTCACTTCCTCTCCCATAGGCAAACAGGAAGTGAGAGGAAATCCCTGCAAATTAAGGGAATTCCTTGGGGACCCCCAAGTCACCAGAACTAGTGTCTCCATTGGAAGATTTCCCCTCTATTACATTTCTGGGGACAACCCAAAATTTGGGATTTTCTTTTACTTTCACTTTCAATGATAATGGTAAACAGGAGAAATAGAGAGGGAACACAGACAGCAATAAAAACTGACAGGTGTTCTAATCCCTCTCCATTCTATCCAAAATTAAAAAAAAAAGTTTTGCTTTTAGTTCTACTTTAAACTTGACAGGTTCTTAGTGTTTAAACTTTGTAAGTGTAATATTCCCTTGCTCCCTTATGTCAATACATTTTTTTCAATAAATTTATTCATGAGATATTTTAGACCCAGCGATATCATCACCGGGTCTCTGTGCTTCTTTTGCAATGTAGGCAAATCATGGTTGAGGCACCCCACCTCTGTAGTCCTTTTAAGAGCTCTCAGCCTTGATGTAGACAGTAAGTAGGCTGGCTCTTGGAAGCAGTTATTTAAATATTAAAATACTTTCTTGGGTGGGTGTCAGTTTGAAGGACTGTGCATTCCTAAGTAGGATATACTGTATTTGCATGCAGACAGCCCTAGGTAATTTTCTTATTCTGAGCCTTTTTGATTGAAATAACTGACAGTCAGCCTGGGGATGAAAGCACTAGATAATGCTGGATACCCTCCAGCCAGGAAATGAGGCAGGCTCTGTGTGACTTGCTGCAACTTCTAATGTACATTATGAGGAGCTCACAGTGTGCAGTGAAATCAGAGTAAGCATTTTCAATAGAGAAGAGGGGCCTGTACAACCGTGCAAGACTGAAGGGAAGTTCAGCAGTTATTTTTTCTTAGATGGAAAAGAAAGGGGTCTGCTCTCATGATGCTCATTATTTTTCTCTTGCAGGTGATGAGGAACTGGTAAAGGAAGTTTTGTTTGATGCTGTCGTCACCGCACCACTGGAAGCCTACTGGACACAGGTGGCTTTAAATCTGTCCAAGTGAGTTATAAAAATTATTTCACATATGCAAGTCTGCACCTCTTTCTTAACAAGCTGCTGCAGAAAGTGTTGCTGTTTCATTGCTGCATTTGCCAAAGGTTATTTTTATGTCTGTAACGGAAACTTGTCTTGAGTGAAACCAGGAGATTGCCATGTTATTCAAGTGGCTTCAATACTTTGAGCCATTGTTTCGAGCAAGTACGGAATTAAGAAGACCTTGTATCCCAACTTTCATCTGCTGTATGTTCATTACAGTGATTGCTTTGAAAGAACCGAAGTCAAACACAGCAAGGAAACTGCCATTTCCAGAAAGAAGTCCGCAACACCAGACTTTGTCTTGTGGAAAGTGTACTTTAAAGAGACCCTGTCTGGTCTCTAAAAAATGTAAACACCGCTGCAATAGAATACAGCCCACCTCTCTTGCAGCCTGTGTTCTCTCCCTCCCTTCTGTCCCGAATCTACAGCCTCCAAAAGCCTTTTCAGCATTCAACACTTCCAGGAGTGTCCCCTGCTGTGCGTTTTTGTTTTTCCTCCAATCCTCTATGGCTGCTGACACCTACAGTGACATGGAGGGTGGAGGAAAGTACAAGCATATGGTGGGGAATGCATAGTGACCCTACTTGGCATCTAGGCGTCAATGACCTCTGGTCAAGAAAAAGTTAAATTAATCTGGAGCCAACATGCAGCTTAGTTTGTAAACTATAGTGAAGAATGACTGTGGTCAACCAGTGACCACGGTCACCGTGGCAGGTCTTACAAGTATTGCTTGTATTCTTTAAAAGCAGCAGACACTCAGACAGATTGAACAAACCTCGTCCTATCACAGATTAATCCAGGGCACCATGACCTCAACCCCTTTGGCACTGAAATCATAGAACCTCATAGGTGTTAATGGAATCCAGCCTGGGGAAGGGTACTCACCACTCCGCTCAGAAAGTATCATAGTATGGACAAGTGGGGAACACAGGGCCCCTGGAGGCACCCAAATTGAAGACCACCTCTGTCGCGTTCTTTGAGCCAGTTGAAAGACTCAAAGACAGAAATATTTATCATCTATTTTCTATTTCCTTTATAATTTTTTGATGCTGTGTTGCACCTGTTCTCAGTAAGTGACCATCATCACTGTTGGAGCTATTGATGGTTCATTACAGACTATTGATTTCCACCAGCTTTACTGTTCAAGCTGTTTCACTTTCCTTTTATTCCCAGATAACTTTTGTATGTTTTTTCTTTTGCGCAGACAAGAGGATGGAATCGAGGTGGCCTTTCTGGGTACCCGTGCTGGCCTTATTCGGAAAAGTTTGTTTGTGGGAGCTGAGCAGATGTCAAACAAGTGAGTTGTGTATTATTTGGATCAATAAAGGACAAAGAAGGGCACTTTTCCAGGGCTAGCAGAACATGGGACTGCAAGTAGTACTAGATGAATTGGTTAGGTTCTTAAGATCTTATCTTTGTCTCCTATTCTCCTATAAAGTCAAGACCGTTTCTTACAACTTGGATAGAGTGTTCCTCCAAGTTTAATTTCCTGAACTGGTAGAAGGTTTTTTTTGGCTGCTTGTCAGTTCACGGGGGCTAACGTTTTCCACCTTACCCAGCTGACTTTCCATAACACTAGCTGACCTTTATTGACTTAGTATGCAGAGTCCAACAAGTTCTTTAACCAACTTTGAGATCCTTTACTATAGGATACAACATTAGAAAATTGCACTTTATACACATTTTTTTCTTTATTTTAGAATAAAAATTATATATATATCTGTGAAAAATGTGATGTCCTCCCAGAGCCCTGCCTCCTGCGTGCCCCCATGTGGTGGCATTCATTGTGCTCTGAGACTGCTGTGGCCCTTTACCATGTGAACAGCTGATCACAAGTAAACAGTCTTGACGGCTATTAGCAATCCTTCCCTCCCACGCTGTGTCTGTGTAAGGAAAGAAGAGCCATTAACTGGCAAGACTGTCAGTACATTGCTTACATTGATAATCAGGGCACTGCTCATCAGCACAGCCCCATCAGTGCCGTCTATCAATGCTCATCATTCCCACTTATCAGTGCTCATCAATGCCACCTCTCAGTACTCATTAGTGCCACCTATCAGTGCTCATCAATGACACCTATCGGTGCAGCCTATCAGTGCCACCTATCAGTGCTTATCAATACCGCCTATCGGTGCCCATCAGTGCTGCCTATTAATGCCACCTATCAGTGCCTCCTCAGCAGGACTCTGAGCTGAGAGCATCTCTCTCATATAGCCCAGAGCCTGCACTGACATTTCCCCCTCCCTCCTCCCTAGCACAGATGGGAGAAGAGAGAGGCGATCGGATCCTTCTCCTCCTGTGTGCACTGCGGGAAGTGTGAAGCCCAGCAGCTGAATGATCAAGTTCAGCTGCTTAGCTTCACATTTCCCACAGTGAACACAGGAGGAGAGGGATGGGAGAAGAAGGAGCAGATCGGCTCTCTCCTCTTCCATCCGTGCGTGGGAGGAGGGAGGGGGAACCGTGAGTGCAGGCTCTAGGCTGTATGAGAGAAACGCTCTCAGTTCAGAGCTTTGCAGCCAGCAACCCCGCTGGGGCCGCCCGACAGTGGCGGAATGCCAGGGCCCAGTTGCAAGCGCAACCCTGGTAGTTCTGCCACTGACTGCGGGATCCTTGGTCATATTTTAAATGCTTATTATATGGTAAACAAAGATTGCACATAGTGCAAACCAAACAGATATAAAATAGTAGACAATTATAAACACTAAAATGTGAATTTTAACTTTTGCAGACCAAATGTTATCTCTTGCTTACCTACAGAGATTTGCTCATTACTGGACATACAGTAGATCATGCCAACTCTATGGGATGGGATATTTTCTCTCCAAAGTCTACTGCATAAGATATATATAAATGATAGAACCATTACTCTGCATTTTTCTTACAGAACTACTAAAGATGATGTATAGAGGTGGGGGGGGGGACATTTTGAGTTGAGGGAGGTTGGTTAGGTCCTTAAAGAGCTGGACAGTGCACTGTATCCAGATATGTGAATTGGTTATACATATGCTAATCTCAGCAGCTAATTTTGTGCGGATGAAAAATCATCTTGACTTTTCATAGGAACAGGCTTATATGGCATGGGGTTAGTAGGGGTTTTAGAATATATATATATATAGCTCTTAGAAACAGAGGCAGAGCATGCAGCGTTCTGAGTATGGCACTACAGAATATGTTGGTGCTTGGTAATAATGATGATAATTGTTTTCAATTGCAAACTGCTATTATAACAGCAAGACTCAGCTGTGGAAATAAGCTTGTAATGACAATATTGCCATCTTGTGGTAAAAAGAGAAACTACGGTAGAAGATAACAATGACTACACCAGGGATTTGCATATCTAGACAGATGTTCCTCATATTGTAAGCACAGACATGCAAACTATTCTTTAATGGCACCATAGCACAGTTGCTAACAGTTCCTGTATTTTTGGGGAACAATAAGACCTTATGCACACTAGACATTTGGCTGTCTCTCCTAGATGTTCTTCCTCCTGGCAGCATCGTTTTGGCATATAAAAATTAACACCCAAACACTAAACGCTCCTAGCATTAACTACAATTACACGTGTCAAGCATTTTTTCTGCTAAAATGCTGCTGCTAGACACGCTGGCAGTGGGGTTTCTTTTCTGCCTCTAAACGCCCCTGCATGTTAGCCTTTATGTGCATGCACACATACTGTAGGCGATTAGAAGAGTTTAAAGGCAGAGGCGTTTAGAGGCAGAAAAAAAACCCCCCACTGCCAGCGTGTCTAGAAGCAACAGCATTTTAGCAGAAAAAACAGGAGCAGCAGCATTTTAGCAAAAAAAAAAAAAGCCAGATGCCTCTAACAGAAGCGTTAAAAATGTCCATTGTGTATGAGGCCTAATGGGTAATTACAGATTTATCCCTTATATATAATTATATATATAATATTCACAGACACTTTTATATATTTTTTTTTTATATATATATATAGTTTTATGTTTTTTATGTACTATGTTTAGAAATAAAAAATATTATTTAGAAATAATATAAAAAATAATAATTATATAAAAATAAATACATTTAATTCCCCTAAATGGTCAGACCTTAAAACTTCATTGCTCAAAAAATAAAATATTCCATTATTGTGAAAAAAAAGTCCCAAACGGTTTAGTTTTATGTTAAAGAAACATGTACTGAAAGAAATCTGTAGTCTGGAAGCTGCCTGTCTCTCTCTGGTTACTTGTGTACAAGACAAAAGCAAAGGGACATCTCCCTAATTAAAAAAATATTGGCATTTTAACCCTTTCCCACTTTATTCAAAATGCAACAAAAAGTTTTGACTTTTTTGTATATGTTTTTCCCTTGGACATACGACACATGTCAGTGTGGTTAGCTAAATGCAAATAATCTAATCAGTGTATGCCAAAGCTTTTGTGTATAGTTCATGAGTGAATGGCATATTATGCTCTGCTTGTGTTTTAGTAGTGCTGCATAGCAATGCTGCCTTGCCCACATACTCGTCATATTTATTCTATTTTCTTTTTTTTTGTTCCATTTAGGAAATTTCTGCAGTATGAAGAAAAGGAAAGCATATTCACCATGGATCACTTTCCCTTGTGGTACCGACGGGCGGCAGAACATCCTCCAGGGAGCTTCGTCTTCCATGTGCCCACTGACGAGAGTCCGGGTAATGTTTCTAATCCTTTAACAATGCAGATGCTCAGCTAATTCTCATCAGACGATAGCAGTGACCATCAGATGTGTGGCATTGCTGACAAAATATATAACTATTTTGCTAGGATTAGACATGGCAAAACTTTGTCATCTGTGTGTAACAATCTTTTTGTGGTTATTTGGTTGTTGGTTGGTTGCAATACTTGATTATTGACTATAGAAGGCCCTGAATGTTGTAGCAATGCATGAGATTAGTTTGTTAATCAGGAAAAAAAAAATGTATAAAAGGAAAACTAATGCAGCCAATAACCCAAGGACTGGTAAACTGCAATATATTACTTTTGTTTAGATTCTCTTTAAAGTAGAACTTCAGACAGCTAACTAAATACACATGTCAATACATATGTGTTTACATGGCATAGGTTCTGTAATTAAGCATAGCTACGCAGGTGAAACACAAATTTCTGATTTAGCAAATATTTTTCCTATGTGACCTTGATTAATCAGACTCATCACCTATTAGCATGAAACTGTGATCTTCCTGGTTGTATAATATGGCAGAGGTGTTTAAATCATGAGACTAGTCACACAGAATTACAAATCCTTTGCATGGTGAAACAATTGATATACACTATATTGTCAAAAGTATTGGGACACCTGCCTTTATATGAACATGAACTTCAATGGCATCCCAGTCTTAGTCCGTAGGGTTTAATATTGAGTTGGCCCACCCTTTGCAGCTATAACTGCTTCAACTCTTCTGGGAAGGCTGTCCACAAGGTTTAGGAGTGTGTCTATGGGAATGTTTGACCATTCTTCCAGAAGCACATTTGTGAGGTTAGGCACTGATGTTGGATGAGAAGACCTGGTTCGCAGTCTCCGCTCTAATTCATCCCAAAGGTGTTCTATTGGGTTGAGGTCAGGACTCTGTGCAAGCCAGTCAAGTTCCTCCACCCCAAACTCACTCATCCATGTCCTTATGGACCTTGCTTTGTGCATTGGTGCACAGTCATGTTGGAACAGGAAGGGGCCATCCCCAAACTGCTCCCACAAAGTTGGGAGCATGAATTTGTCCAAAATATCTTGGTATGCTGATGCCTTAGCGTTCCCTTCACTGGAACTAAAGGGCCAAGACCAAGCCCTGAAAAACAACCCCACATCAAAATCCCCCCTCCACCAAATGATTTGGACCAGTGCACAAAGCAAGGTCCATAAAGTTTGGGGTGGGGGAACTTGACTGGCCTGCACAGTCCTGACCTCAACCCGATAGAATACCTTTGGGATGAATTAGAGCGGAGACTGCGAGCCAGGCCTTTGTGTCCAACATCAGTGCCTGACCTCACAAATGTGCTTCTGGAAGAATGGTCAAACAATCCCATAGACACACTCCTAAACCTTGTGGACAGCCTTCCCAGAAGAGTTGAAGCTGTTATAGCTGGAAAGGGTGGGCCAACTCAATATTGAACCCTACAGACTAAGACAGGGATGCCATTAAAGTTGATGTGCGTGTAAAGGCAGATGTCCCAATACTTTTGACTATACAGTGTATAACATGCATAGCTGTTTTTCTGGAGTTTCACTTTAAGGAGCAACTGCTAGTAGGCTAGAATAAAAATAAGTTCCCTGGATGTTTTATGTAAAGCTGTTTCAGAAGAAATAAAACAACTGTTAAAATATGAATGAGTAGTCTACAAGACTCCCCCATCTCCTGAGTGCTAAGATATTTGGAATGACACTGGTGTCTTTTTCTCTTTGGGTCCACATACACTTCTGCTATAAGAATGTTTACATTCTATAAACTAGGTTCAGTTCACAAAGCTAACATGCCAAGATAAATATCCTTATTTTCATAAATGTGACATTTATTTTGAGTAGAGCCCATTGAAATCTGAAAATTACAGTCACATGTCTAAGGCCCTGTTCACATTTAGTGCGGTGACCTGCATTTTGCCACACTGGATGAACGCAGGTCACTGCTAGGACACATAAAAAACAGTTGTTTTCTATGCTTCCTGTTTGAACTGCAAGGCACCCCGCAGATGTGGTGCCGGGAGCTGTGATAAAATGCAGGCATTCTGCAACTTATAACAATGTACATGTTAAAGGCCTGCTGTCACTTTGTGTACTTCAAATTAAATAAAGATGCCGCAAGGAAATTGTGATGCGCTGAAGCCCGTATCACACCGCCCCCTTTCGCCAGCTCACTGGGGCCAGAACAGAGAGCATCTTGTACACTAAACTGATGTGGTTTGTTGTGTGGGTAGTGTGTATGGGCCTTCAAAAAAAAAAAAAGAATGGCTTAGGCTGCAGTTAAAAAGCTTGTGAATTGAGCCTAATGTGTTTTATTGTGGTCAGTTTTTTTTTTTTTTTTTTACAGTTTTGTTTTTATTTTATGAGGATAGTTGTGGGGGAACCCAATCCCTGAAATCTTATATAATCTTAAGAGACCATTTCAGTTTTTGCATGCATTGCATTAAGGCAACCCATTGAAAATAAATGGCCTACCAATGCAACAAAACATCCCAAAATTGCGCACGTTGGGAACATTTATAACGTAATGCACTGCAACAGACTATAGTACGTTGCCATGTGCTACAGCACAATGTAACGCCTTAGAAGATTGGGGTGTCATTTGAAGTGAATGGCACTATAAAACTTGTGAGGTGCATTGCTGTGAATTGCAGTAACGTGCGTTACCACTTAACAAGGATGTCAGAGGTCTTTTAATATGTTAAAGTAATTTGAAAAGTATTTTGAAATCATTTTAAATCTGCAGCTTTCTTTATAAAAAATAAAAGCCCTGGTGATCCAGCCATGGGAGATTCCTTGTTCAGACACTTTCTGTGATGACGTCAGAGCTTTCTTCCAATTGTATGTTGCTTTGTCACCCTGTCATGTTTCCCTGGTGGAGACTACAAGCCATAGTGCTAAAACATATGCATAGCCATGGTTCAACCCTCTGAACAAAAGATGTGCGTCCAATGCTGGAGTGGGTGCATATAGACAGGAAGTGGCTGAAATAGGTGAAGAAACGAAAAGATGAAATTAAATGAAAAATTTGATGAAAAAAGAAGATGTAACAAAGGTGAAAACAGGATTTTATGGAAAAACAAAAGAAAAAACAAAATGTCATACTTTTACACCAAGTGATACAAAACTCTCCTTGTGTTTTAGTTATGGAAACAGTGCATGTAGTGTGCTGAAGTGTAAATGGACCCTTGCTGTTTTAAGCTTTTTGTAAGTCTTATGGCCTAACAGGTTTTAGGGGAACAGCTATTGAACAGCAGAGTTAACTATTAATTAAACTGTACTGTAATATTGTTACAATATGTCTGTGATGGTTCTCATTTATCCAGGTCATGGTATAGCTAGTAGTAGTTAGTCACAATGAATTGGACTTGTTCTGTAATGTTGAGGCAGCAAAGAGCCACCTCTTCAGTTCAAAGGACTTTCAGGTATATACCCCTACATTTATAATCACACAGGTAGCATTGACTCCTTAATCCAATTACCATGTCTAAGAATGGGATGGGAAGTTAGGAAGCTGTGGAATCACCCTGTTCTAAATTACATAGTCCCATTCATGATGTCAGGAAGTATGCAAGGGTGTTAATCCTCAGAGACACATGTCTGAAGCAGGGCCATCTTTAACCACTTGACCACTGGGCACTTAAACCCCCTTCCTAACCAGACCAATTTTCAGCTTTCAGTGCTCTCACATTTTGAATGACAATTACTCAGTCATGCAACACTTCACCCATATGAAATTTGCGTCCTTTTTTTCACACAAATAGAGCTTTCTTTTGGTGGTATTTAATCACCGTTGGGTTTTTTATTTTTTGCGCTATAATTAAAAAAAGACCGAAAATTTTGTAAAAAAAATAATTTTTCTTTGTTTTTGTTATAAAATTTTGCAAATTAGTAATTTTTCTTCATAAATGTTGGCCAAAATTTATACTGCTATATATCTTTGGTAAAAAAAAAACAAATTAGTGTATATTATTTGGTCTTTGTGAAAGTTATAGAGTCTACA
>BLSH010049313.1:2716267-2741298 GCA_018402905.1 Glandirana rugosa
AAAGAGAGAGGAGAGGCGTGGCTAGCCACGTCACACTCTCCTCTCTCCCCCCTCCTTTCTGCACACGTCACGACACCCGCTACACATTACGGGTGTCGTGACGATTTACTGTCAATCGTTGGGGATGGTAGGTAGTTGGTGGGTGGGTCGGTAGGTGGGTGTGGGGGGTAAGAATCGGGTAGGTACGAGTCGGTATGGGTGAGCATGGATGGATGGATGGGTGAGCATGGATGGATGGCTAGGTGAGTACGGTTGGGTGGGTGAGCATGGATGGATGGGTGAGCATGGATGGATGGGTGAGCATGCCTGTGTGAGGATGGATGGATTGATGGATGGGTGGCTGAGCATGGATGGGCTAAGAATGGGGGGTGTGGGTGGATGGCTGGGTGGGTGGTTGATGGATGGTAGGGGTTGCTAACTGTCATTTAGCAGTGCTGTGGGCATTACACATCGCCCACAGCACTGCACACGTCTTTCCTCCCCCCTCTCTCCTCTCACACTGCACCGATCGGTGCGGAGAGGAGAGAGAAAAGCCGGCGGAAGCGCCGGCTTGTTGACATGTGATCGCGCCGTCATTGGACGGCGCGATCACGTGGTGAAAGGCCGCTCGCAGCGGACATTCACCGCGATCCGTGATCAGTCGGGTCCCCCGGACCCGGCGGTCACGGATGTTCCCGTGTGCGCGCCCCAGGGGGCGCGCGGGAAGCGCGATTCTGGAGGACGTCCATGGACGTCCACTCAGAATAACCCGACCGCGCTGTGGACGTCTTTTGTCTATAGCGCGGTCGGGAAGTGGTTAATATTGATTGGATCCTGGGCAAATATTTTCTTGGACCCTCTCAAATCCACTTATCAACTATTTGCGGGCAGTGCAGGCTCAAAGGGAAACTGCCTTGGGCCCCACAACAGTGAATGGGCCAAGGGCAACTGCCCCTTTTGCCCTGTGTTAAAGATGGCCCTGATCTGAAGGGGTGAATTGTTGCCAAATTCTTGAGATAGAGATGGTAAAACAACATTATTTGTGAAAGGCAGATAGTGTTGAAGGCCCCCACTCCTGTACAGGGATACTTGTTCCAATTTGTCATAGATGACCTCTTTCATACCTCTTAGAACCAGTTGAGGTGCACATTTTGGACAAAGAAGACACCTGATTGGTAAGAGGTGTGAAAGAGGTCATCTATGTAAAACTGGAACAATCATCCCTGAACAGGGGTGGGGACATTTGGCACATCTTTCTTCCACATATAATGGCATTTTAACATGTCTACCCTGGCGATTAGAAGACAATTCACGCATTTGAATTAAGGAGATGCAGGAAATACACAAATACAGACTCCCTGACAACCAAAGATGGGATTATGTAATTAGAACAGGGTGGTTTCACAAGTTTCATGCCTCCAGTCCTGTTTTTGGACAATCAACAGCTGTCTTGACACCATGGTGATTGGTGTCAGTGCTACCTGTGTGTATATAAAGGCTTGGGTATGTTTCTGACACTCATTAGAACTGAAGTAGTGGCCTAGATACGTTTTAAACTTCTTCAACATTACAGAACAAGTCCAGTTGAATGTGACTAATTATTACTAGCCAATGTTGCAAAAACTTTTTCCTCTTTCACTAAACTGGCAGCTGTCACTGTATCGGTCGCACTGCTGTTCTCTGTCAACCTCCTCAATTCCCTCTTCCAGATCATAACCCCAGAGACAATGACATCGTCGAGCTCGCCATCCAGCCGCGTAGTTGGGAGGAGCTGATCCCTGAGGGTACCTGAACAGGACTTATGTGCATGAGTGCTGTTCCATAAAACAAAATGCCCATGGCGGCATCTTTTTATATCATTTAGATTTAGCATTCCATTGTCACCCTAGAACCCACCTATGGCATTGTTCCATTCATCACCCATTCATTTCACTCATAAGGAGGGGGCACGGCCTGTACCAGCTCTGCCATCCAGAGCCATGACATCAAAAGGACATGAGCTTCTGAGCCTTGCTGTTGCTCTGTTGTGATGTCATCATCATGGCTGCTGTCTTGCCAGGCTCATGTAACACATGGATGTTGCATGCTGAGAGGCATAAAATAAATTTGCTGTGTGTTCCATTCTGCTCTCTCTGACCTTAATTTGAACCGATTGGTTCTTGATTAGAAAGCTGTGTCCCAGATTGTAGCTCGCCAAAAGCAATTAAGCTGTGTCATGCTCTTTTCATATCACTCGTCATGATAAAAGCAGCACAAGGATAGCCAATGGTAATTCCTGTAGTTGTATGTCTTACAGTTTTTCATTACTCACACTACATAGTTTAAACAGATTTATTCTGTAAATTAGTTTTATCATTTAGCTTGCAAAACTACCTAACATTATAACATAGATTTTCTGGAAAATAATTTTGGCAAGTTCAGACAGGTGATTGGGCTGCTTCTTTTTCAGTTGATAAGATGCCCGTTGCTGTCAAGTGAGCAAGCATGTGATTGGTGCTGTATAATGTCACCTGGCACAGATACATTTGTTCCTGTCAAATGGAAAATTCATTCAACTTTCACAGGATGGCTAAGGATCTGAATCTGTAGCCGAAAGGACTAGCCAGTGGCTGTTGTCAAAACTGCTTCAATAGATACATATTCAGTTCTTCATGATCTGTATCAGTGCTCAGCATTCAAAAATTCTACAGAACAGCTGAGGTTGTGTAGGGTCGGAGCCCTTAACCCAAATCAGCCATGCTGAGATCAGCCTGCTGGCAGAACCGCTGCCATAGGTACCTCTTTGGATCTTTGAGTACCTATGGCAGTCTACAGTGATCAAAAGTTTCCTTTTGTTATATTTCAGATGTATTTAATTCCACCATGGCATACTAGTCTGTATTTACCTCCATCTGGCCTCCCTTCTCTGCAGTCACAATCCCATTCTAATCCCAGTGTTTTAAGTCATGTTTTTTCATGTTGCTCGTTTTGACAGCCGTCGGGCTGCCTTGTGATGATAAATCTTTACATGCAGTAATTACCATATCCTTTGAAGATTACATCTGCAAACATGAATCCACTTTGCTCCATCGTGCAGTAGGAGAGGTACCACGTTTCTGTTTATGTAACCAAAAATATTCAGTTTAAAGCAGCATTTTCACAAATTTCACATTAAAGACATCCTCTTTGCTGAGGTAGATGCAGGGACATGATAATTACTGTTTTGCTCTGGAGCAATGCTCAGATGAGGTGACTCGAGACCCTACTTGTGAACTTTCTGGAGTAGGTAAATTAAAAAAGAATGTTCAAATATGATACAACCATCTATCAGGTCAGTGAAAAGGTTAGGGAGAACAATGTGGAAAGACAAAACTTGTTCTCAGCAGCAAAACCCCTTCGCCGAGAGCGGTCAGACACTAAAAACCTGCTGATCAGCTCAATGGGATTCTGCAAAAAAAACAGATATTTCTTAAACACACTTGTGCTTGTTTATGTAATGCCCATAGCAAGAAAATACCATTATGTAGAGTCAAAAATGAGAATTTGGTTGAGTTGGTATGGGTTTTAGTATGTCGTAGGCCTCAGCTTAAGTATCTTTGACCTGTTTTCCTTTTTTTAGTGAAGGTAGTTTCCATTTAGTTTGCCTTTTTACAAGGTCTCACCTTAGGTGTCCTGTCTTCATCATGTCCCCTTCCCTTCCCTTCCCTTGCCTTCCCCTTCCTTTCCCCTTCCCCATCAGGCATCCCCTGAGGTGTTTTATCTCCATTCTGCCCTCCTACCAAGCCTCGCCTTAGATGTCCTGCCTACATTTAGACCTCCTTCCAGGCATTACCTGTCTCCATTCTATCCTCTTTTAAGATATCTTTTAAGATATTGTGCTGTCCTGTCTCTTTCTTACCTACTTTCTAACTTTCTCACAGGATTCATGTAAGGTGTTCTGTCTTCATTATGCCATCCTATAAGGCCTCACTTGAGGTGTCCTATTTCCATTCTGCCCTCCTAGCAGGCCTCACCCTCGGTGTACTGTCTGCATTCTGACCTCCTTCCAGGCCCCACCTGAGGTGTCTTGTCTCCATCCTGCCCTCCTGTTGGGGCAGTGAGCATTGTGGAATTCTTATACCTTATCTTTCCTGCCATTTTATTCTCATTTTGTAGTAAACACTGTCGACAATTGCCCAAGCGCAGCAATCATCACTTTATACTTGCATTCTTTACAAGATGCATTGGCAGGAAACGTCATGACAAGATGTCAGACAATGCATACCATCGGCCTCTTGCAATACCCTGTTCATACGTATAATCAACTGGGACTGTGCCATATGATACCTGTTTGTTTTTATTAAACGGGACATGCTCCATCTAATGTTATCAACTCTCTATATAGTATATATGGGATATATTGTATAGACTGCAGACCCGATGCCGGGTGGACTGTGAGATCCTCCATTCATCACTTCACTGCGGCAACCGGTGTAATCCACTGCCATATCACCAATTCTGGCAAAGTCCATTTTCTGGAAACCAACTACCAGTATTCTGATATTTCTCCAAATGATATGTCTGAAATTGAAATCTCACATTTGCTAATGCACAAAACGGAACTCCAGGCAGATAAAATACATACATGGAAGCTTATTTACTTGCAAAAGATAGAGAGGAGCTTATCGGTCTGCTTCTTCTCCTTTCAACGTCCAGTCACTGGCTCTGGAGGGACAAGACCTGTAAGCATTACTGAACTGCAGCAAAGAATAATCAGATCTTCTCCCCTGCCATACAAGGCTGTGCTATGTGGCAGAGCTGTGTAAATCTCAGGGATAGACAAACATAAATCTTTTGACAGGTATCACAGTTCCCTTTATGTCTTACATCTGTGCGTATAGCTATTTGTCTGGAGTTTGACTTTATTTTTGCATAGAGCTAGTATAAATACCTAAATCTGTCCTCTATAAGCCTCCTGCAACCCCATACACAATAGCACACTGGCTAGGAGAAGGAAGTTCAGTGCTTTGTACCATTAAACTTTTATACTGCATTGTACAGTACTGTCAGTCTAACACAAAAACATGTTTACAGGAGGGTTGAGCACAGGGATATCTTCAGTAGGTATATCTGCAGAAGTAGATTAGTGCTTCTTCATTGTTCAATCACAGGTGGACCGTGCTGTCTTGGAGAACTATAGTGTATTCTGAAGGGAGGTTTGGCAGGGGTTACTGTATCACAAGACTAGCTGAACAGAATTGCAAATCCTTTCTGAGTATTTTTCTTCTGCCAGGTAAATGCAAGAGGAACAGTAGGCATTCCGAGAGCAAGACAAAAATTGACTTTGCTATGCTAGACATGACAAAAGGGTTTTCTAGTCAGGTGTTAGGAGATGACTTGTGGCCTTAGATAAAACAATGTCCTAAAACAAATATATAGACTTGGAAAATTAAACTTAAATTAAACGTTCACCACCTATAATGAGATAAGAAAATTTGCTGTTATCCATCACAGATGAAGCTCTCATCCATCAGTGGAATCGGCAGTTGCGACACAGCTGATTTGGCAAAGGAGAGCTCTGCCCCAGAGCTGGATGGGAGCCTCTGCTGTGGCAGCCATTGTGACAGGGCCACTTTAAGCACCTATACTGCCCGGATCAGGACAGTCAGCTATATCACAACTGTGGCTGATGGTATTTTGCATTCTTACAGATGCCGGCCCCAAGCCTCAAGTTGTGACTGTTAGCACCGCCATCGCTGTCACCGTGCACAACAAGACTGCTATCGCTGCAGGTAGGATGGCATTTGGATTGTTGGATATCATTTGTGGGTTATTTTTGTTTCATATATCATAAAAAGCAGACCATTTGGGGTTTAAATGGTATCCTTTATTTGTTAACTTAAAGCTGAACTCTAGGCAGATATAAAAGGCACAAAATCGTTCAGTTCTGTAATCTTTAATACATCAATAAATGTAATTTGTTTTTAATGTGTTTAGTATGAGTACCTGAATTGACTTAGTGGCAACCTCAGGCAGTCCCTGTACAGCAGAGCTGGAGAGTAAGAGGAAGAAGCAGTATAAGGAGCCAATCAGTTCATGTGGAGCATGCTGACAGGAGGAGAGTGCAGAGATATGAGCTCATCACTGTGCTGTTTCTTCTTTCACTGTTGATAAGAAGATTTTGTTATTCTTTTAATGGGCTATTTTTTTTTAATCTTGTAATTTTTGGCTGGTGTTTGGCTTTAAATTATAAAAGATGCAAGTTTCTGGGACTTGGGTCCCTTTCTCTGGCATAATAGAATTGTGATTACTGTGGAAGGGACCCTAACTCTTAAAATGTTACCCAAATAAAGCGTATCACTTAAACTCCAACCTTTGTGCATTAAATAATGGCTAATGTATCTTATGGAAATCCTAACAATTAACTTATTTGCTACCCTATGGCTTGTTAAATATACCATGAGGAAGAGCATATTAACATCCTTAGCCAGACAGAATCTGGAGCAGCTGTGCATGGCAACCAATCAGCTTCTAACTTTCAATTTAAACCCTTAGACCCCTTTCACACGAGCGGAGCCCATTTTAACGGGCTCCGCTGCTCAGCAGGGATCCATCCGTTTATCCCCGCTGAGCCGGTGGATGTGCAGAGACTGACCTGTCACAGCTCCGTTCTCCTCTATGAGGGATCGGATGAACACGGACCGTTTGTCCGTGTTCATCCGATCCGCCAGACGGATGGAAAAAAGGGATTTTATTAAAACTTTACTGACAGGCGCAGCTCTTCATTGACATGTGGGGTTATATGCAGATCCTACTAGGAGTTAACTAGGCAAAAGAAAGAAAGCAAGCTAGCCCCTCCCAGGGGGCCGTCCTCTCTTTCCCATATAATCCCCCTGCTCTACTTAGCATATCAGTTCGTAACAAGCCGTACCGACAAACGCAGAGGGGTGGGTGCTGCGTCTGTCAGTGAACTCGGAGAAAATGATTTTGTTGTAATAAAATCCCTTTTTCTCCTACGTTCACTGTCAGACCCAGCTCTTCATTGACATGTGGGGATGTCCCAAAGCTGTGTCAGTAAAGAGGGGTGGGTAAACGACAACAACTGTACCCAACAGAGTCCTCTCAGGAGGCGCCAGCCACACCTACACTGCCACCTGTAAAACTTTACGGCCAAAAGCAGCATCCGAAGATGCTGACACATCAACTTTATAAAACTTAGTAAATGTGTGCACCGAGGCCCAAGTAGCCGCCTTGCACGCCTGTAACACCGAGGCCTGGTGTCTGAAAACCCAGGAAGTGCTAACAGCCCTGGTGGAATGAGCCGTGACTGGAAAAGGGGGAACCTTGCCCCAAACCGAATACGCATGAGTCACGGTCTGACTGATCCAACGGGAAACAGCAGCCGACGAGGCGGCCAATCCTTTGCGCGGACCGTCTGTCACTACAAACAGCACATCAGACTTCCGAAAAAAGTCTGTAGCCGCCAAATACACCCGCAAAGCCCTCACGACATCCAATGAATGTAACTCAAATTCCTTAGGATGTGAAGGATGCGGACACAACGAAGGAAGAACAATATCTTCATTAATGTGAAAAGAAGAAACCACCTTCGGTAAAAACGAAGGGGGCGGGCACAAGACCGCCTTGTCCTTGTGCAGGACCAAATAAGGAGACTTGCAGGACAACGCTGTCAACTCAGACACCCGCCTAGCGGATGTAATGGCCACCAAGAATGCCACCTTCTGCGATAGCAATTGTAAGGGAATATCCCTGATCTTCTCATATGGTGGCTTCTGTAGCACAGAAAGCACCAGATTCAAATCCCACGGCGCCAAAGGCGACCGTACCTGAGGAGCCACATGGCGCACACCTTGTACAAATGTACGAAATCAATGAGTGTAATGCCAAAGGCCGCTGAAAGAGAATCGCCAGAGCCAAAATCTGACCCTTGAGAGTACTCAAAGCCAACTTTTTATTCAGACCCTGCTGTAAAAACGTCAGGACCCTGGACACCACGTAAGAGCGATGGTTCCAACCCCCCGCCTCACACCAGGCAATATAGGCCCCCCAGGTGCGAAGATAAACCTTGCGCGAAGTACACTTGTGCACTTTCAGCATAGTAGGGATCACGGATTCAGCGACACCCCAATCCCTTAGCACCTGGGACTCAATAGCCAAGCTGTCAAAGCCAGCGAGGGTAAAGCAGGCTGCAAGATGGGTCCCTGAGACAACAGATGTTCGCGCAGCGGAAGACGCCAGGGAACGTCTGCTACCATCCGCACCACGTTGGCGTACCACGGACGCCGAGGCCAATCCGGAGCCACCAGGATCATCGGAATCCCCTCCGCTTCCACCCTGCGCAGTAGCCGTGGTAGAAGCTTTATGGGAGGATAGGCGTACAGAAGATGGTACCGACCCCAAGGCGCTACCAGCGCGTCCGTGGCGACCGCCAATGGATCTCTTGTCCTGCACACAAAGTTTTTCACTTTGTGGTTGAACCGAGATGCCATGAGGTCCACATCTGGCGTGCCCCACTTGTGGCAAATCTGGCTGAACATTTCTGGATGTAGGGACCATTCCCCCTGATCCAGCGTATGGCGACTTAGTAAGTTCGCCTGCCAGTGTTCTACTCCTGGAATGTAGATGGCGGAGATCGCCGGCATGTGAAGTTCTGCCCATCGCAGAATAAGAGCCGCTTCCGCAGCTGCTGTCGAGCTCCTCGTTCCGCCCTGATGGTTCACATATGCCACTGAACCCGAACCGGAAGGTCGTGCAATCTTTCCGTCCAGTGGGAGAGGCAGAGCCTGATCGCCCTCAGCTCCAGCACATTGATCGGAAGGCGAGATTCCTGCGCCAACCAGCGGCCCTGTGCAGACAACTGCCCCAGGACCCCCCAATAGGCTGGCATCCGTCGTGACTATCGACCAATTCAGGGAAAGAAAGGACGTCCCCAACAATAAGGCCGGGGCCCGAAGCCATCATGTCAACGACCCTCTGGTCTGAGAATCCAACCTGATTACCTTGTCCAGGGACAGAGGGCACTAGTCCCACTGGGACAGAATCGCTTGCTGAAGGAGCCGAGTGCGACTCTGGGCGTAAGGGACCGCCTCGAGGGCTGAAACCATGAGCCCCAACAGCCGCATACAAAAACATAAGGAAGACCACCGGTGTGACAGCAGAGTTCGCACCGCTGCTTGCAGTGTCAGCAACTTGGCCGGAGGTAAGAACACCTTTGCCTGCTCCGTGTCCAGGATCAGACCCAGATATTCCAGGCGACAGGACAGTGTCAATGTCAACTTCTGCAGATTGATCAGCCAGCCGAAGTCCTGTAACAAGGTTATGGTGATAGCCACATCCTCCTCCAGAGCCGAAGCTGACTCCGTTCTCAGGAGCAGGTCGTCGAGGTACGCTACCACCGCAATGCCCCTCTGCCTCAATAGCACCAGCACCGGGGCCACTAGCTTGGTGAACACCCGAGGTCAGACCGAAGGGAAGTGCCACAAATTGGTAGTGAAGGTCTCCCACTGCAAAGCGCAGAAAGCGCTGGTGTTGGAGACAAATGGGGACGTGGAGATATACGCGTCCCTGCTATCCAGAGATGCCATGAACTCCCCTTGATGCAGGGCGGCCACGACCGAACGGATGGATTCCATCCAAAATGTTCATGCTCTCACATAGCGGTTTAGCGCCTTTAGGTGCAGAACTGGCGTGACCCCCCCCCCCTTTTTTTGGGGACCACAAATAGGTTCGAGTAGAAACCGTGAAACCTCTCCAACTGAGGTACTGGCACAATCACCCCCTGGTCGGAGAGTGCCTGGGCAGCCCTTAAGAGGGCCTCCCGACTCCCCTGAGGGAGTCTCAAGCTTGCTGGGAAGAACCTGTCTGGGGGTAGAGTGCTGAACTCTATCCTGTACCCGGAGGACACCACTTCCTGCACCCATCGGTCGGAAATGGCAGTCCACCTGTCTGCGACCCCAGAAGACGTCCCCCCACCCGATGGTCGGGTGGAGGCAACCCATCATGCAGAGGAGGGCTTGTCCTCTGTCTTTTCGTTCTTGCGTTGCCAAGGATGCTTCCCAGCCCCTGCGGCAGGCTTGCCGGGCCTCGACCCTTTTCCCGCTGCGCCAGGGGCACGAAAAAAAACCTCTTCTGACCCGAAGAGACAGGCCCTTGCTTGTGGCGGAACTCCCGCCGTCTGGGCTCCGGAAGGAAATTACTCTTCCCTGTAGTGAAATCCTTGATGATTTCATCCAACGGTGGCCCAAAAAGACGGCCACCCTGAAATGGAAGGTCCGCAACACCTTTTTTAGACGCGTGGTCACCCAACTACGACCGTAACCAGAGAACTCGGCTGATAATGACTGCAAAAACAGACATCTTAGACAACATGGGAAGCAGGTCCAGAGCTGCATCACACAGGTACTGAATACCCTGAAACAAATGCTCTGCCTCTTGTGTCGCCTCCAGCGTCCTGCCGCAGTCCAAATCATTTTGCAGCTCTGCCATACCATCAGACAGATATTGCGCCACCATGGCAGACGCCAGGGCCGGCCGCATGGCTGATCCTGCCAACAGGAAAAGTACCTTGGACACTGCCTCCGTCCGCCTATCGGCTGGGTCCTTAAACGAGGGGGACCCTTCCAACGGAATGGTCGTCGCCTTGTTCAGTCGGGCCACTGGAGGGTCCACTGTGGGGGACGCCCACTTCTTTACGAAACTATCCTCAAAGGGATAGCATATAGCGAAGCGTTTAGGTAGAGCGAAGGAATTCTGCGGATGCTGCCATTCCTGATAGACCAGGTGGTCAAAGAAAGTATCATAGGGATAAGCTTTAGGCGGCCTAGCAGACCCGCAAACATATGTGGACGCTTGCGACTCCCCTGCCTGGTCCAGTCTCAAGGACGCACGGATACCAGAAATCAGTGCGGATACCAGCGCTTTTTCGCACGCAACTGAGGCCCCCTGGTCCTCTTAGTTGTCTGAAGGTACCAGCTCACCCTCTGAGAGCTCCAGGGGGGTCCCTGTGACCCCCGAAGCCATTTCCGGTTAAGATTCGTCCCCTGAGGAACAAGGGGGAGGCGGGCATTTTTTAGGGGCCCCCAGAGCGTTGCTTGGCCCCACCCGGGGGAGAAATTCCCCAAACACTGCTATCAGCTGGTCCAGGGACACCAGGGTCCCTAGCGCAGGTTGCACTGCCGCTGACTCCTCCTCAGAAGGCCCTACAGGGTCATCTGCTATCGTTCCACTGGACTGACAGTCAAAATGCAGAAAACAAATGATGAGACACCCCCACCATGTATCCACACCACCGCCCCACAGAACACCAGGGAGACCCCGGGAGGACTGCACCCACTGCTACCAACACCCCCAGGAGAGCCCAGCTATACTTGCTGTTTTTCCCACAATTGCCACTCCCAGCAGGAGTGCCTAAGGACCGCCATGAAGAAGCGTCAGTAGTCAGCCAGGCTGTCCCAGTCAAAAAGGAAAGTAAAAACGGCAGCAGCACGTTTTTACACTGCATCCAGGGACTCTAATATGGCCGCCGAGGACATCCACAAGAGGCCAAAGGCTGTATGTGGACCGCGACTACGGCAAAATGGCCACCACTGGCACTGGAAACCCCAGGAAACATGGCCGCGGCTACGGCAAAATGGCGGCGATCTGCCGCAAAATGGCAGCGGCTCGCCGCATGGCGGTCTAAAACTGCAGAAAATGCAGAATTTAACCTCTACAGGTCCGCGCTATTGACAAAAGACGTCAACAGCGCGGACCTGAAAATCCGGGGGGACGTCCATGGCACGCCCCCTGCGCGTTCTGGGCATGCCCGCGGGTCGGGCGGACTCGATGTCCGCTCCTGACCCGCGATCGCCGTACAGAGCAGTAGAACGGGGAACCGCCGATGTAAACACGGCGGTTCCCCGTTCTGTGACGGGACAAACAGATCTACTGATCCCTGTCACTGGGATCAGTTAGATCTGTTATGTCCCGACCAGCCCATCCCCCCCACAGTTAGAACACACCCAGGGAACATTGTTAACCCCTTCACTGCCCCCTGCTGGTTAACCCCTTCACTGCCAATGACATTTATACAGTAATCAGTGGACATTTAAATTTCTGATCGCTGAATAAATGTCATTGGTCCCAAAAAAGTGTCAAAAATGACCGACATGTCCGCCCGGATATCAAAGTCCCGATAAAAATCGCAGATCGCCGCCATTACTAGTAAAAAAAATAATAATAATAAAAACACCATAAATCAATTCCCATAGTTTGTAGACGCGATAACTTTTGCGCAAACCAATCAATAAACGCCGATTGCGATTTTTTTTTACCAAAAATATGTAGAAGAATATAAATCGGCCAAACCCAATAAATAATTTTTTTTTTTTTTTTATTTTGGGATATTTATTAGAGCAAAAAGTAAAAAATATTGTTTTTTTTTCAAAATTGTCACTCTTGGTTTTGTTCATAGCGCAAAAAATAAAAACCGCAGAGGTGATCAAATACCACCAAAAGAAAGCTCTATTTGTGGGGAAAAAAGGACATCAATTTTATTTGGGTACAACGTCGCACGACCGCGCAATTGTCATTCAAAATGCGACAGCGCTGAAACCTGAAAATTGGTCTGGGCAGGAGGGGGGTTTAAGTGCCCAGTAAGGAAGTGGTTAAACAGGGTGCGGTGCGGGGGGGAGGGGGGGAGAGGAGGGGGTGAGGGCACCCAGGAGGGCGCTAGCCCAGCGACCATCCTTCACCGGCGGCTAGAAGAAAAACGCTAAATACGCCCAGCGCCCCCCCCCCCCTCCACGCCCCTAGGGGGGATCACTCACCACTCCTGACTGGCGTAGCGGGTAGCCACCCGGTCGCAGACCTTCCTCCCCAGCCGGAGAGGGATGCTGCCTGCCAAAGCCCCCTGGACAGGAAACTGAGTCCGGTCACTGGGCACAAGTGGGGGTCACCCACTGGCCGCCCGCACGGAACGGGCACGATGCAGCGGGCCCCGCCAGAGCTGACATCCGTCGCTCCATAGAGGACAATGGAGCATCCGTTTGGGTCCGCCTGAAAAACTGACAGGCAGACTGAACAATCCGCTCGTGTGAAAGGACCCTAACTGAACAAGCTAAAGTTAAAGCTAATTGGTTTGCACAGCTGATCCAGATTCTGGCTGCTACAATCTTAGTACATCCCCAATAGTGTAGTGTTTCTCAACATTTTAAACGCTTTCACAATAAAGATCCAAGTGGATTAATATTTTTTGAATAAATAGTTTGTATAATAATTGGAGGAGTACCCATTTGAGGAGAGAAGTCTCCCAGAAATATATAGATGAAATGGGTGTACACGTTTGATATCTGACATCCTAGGGGTTTAAATGTCAATTTGGAACTCAATTGCTTCATAACTACAGACTGAATGGGGACTATGATATAGATATGTGGTGTTTTTATTATTCAATTTTTCCCTTACACTTTATATGAATATATTTTAGACATACCGTAGTCATTTTAACATTTGTCTTTTGTCTATTTTGCTACTATTGCAAAGTTTTTTAAATAAAATAAAAGGGTTTATATTCAGACTACCCATAGTGGGTTAATAAGGTATAAATAAATACATTGTTTCCCTGGGAGTTTGCTTAAATAAGGGCTTAAAGTGGTTGTAAACCCTTACATATATTCAGCAAAGTGACCAGCCCCGGGTGATACACAGTGATTAAAGCGGAACTTCAGTCATTTTTTTCATCTTTCCATCTATTAAATCCTCTGCCTTGTTGTTTTAACTTTGGATAGTAAAACATTTTTTTCTGCCAGTAAATACCTTATACAGCCCACTTCCTGTTTCTTGTCTGGAAAAAAAGCCTAGGTGTTTGACATCATGCACAGCTCTTTCTCACTCTCATGAGAGTTTGTCAGGAAGGGAGGGGGGGTGAGTCATAAGATGGCCAACGAGAGCTGCAGAGATGGAGGTGTGCCTCTGTGTGTCTGTGTTAATCCAGGAAGTGAACAGGCAGCAGCTTCAGCTGCCCACAGTTAAAACGATTGCAGCCAGACTTAGTGGAGGGAGATTTCTGCAGCATATTTGGCAAGTACAGAATCGCAGTATATATAAAATAATATGCAAAGGGGTTGGAGGGAAGCTTCAGAATGGCAAAAATGTTTTTATTACAAATTATGTGAGCATGACTGCAGTTCCTCTTTAAACAAATCCTCCTATATAGGTTGTACCTTTTCTTTGCAGCCTGTCTGAGCTGTCATAAAACAAGTGGCTGGGAGTTGAAGTTACACTCTGCAGAGCTCAGTAAGGAGAGCTGATTGGAGGGAAGGGACACACTCCATTCATACAGCACACAGGGACAGAGCTGAGGCTGTCAGTCACAGGATGTGTGCTGGAACTCCCTTCCCTCAGTCACCTTTCTTCTGTTGGTGTCAGGAATACCTTTCAGAGGCGACTCATGCTGGCAGCAGAGGAACGAGGCATCAGACAGAAATGTTACTTAGTTATCTGGATTGAGACAAGGCCATACTATAGAGGGGTATGCTTTGTTTATGCATTGTGTTTCATGTCAGAAAGAGTTTGGGAATTTTATTTGATGTTTTAATTTGTGAAGTGATGAAGGAGGATCAGTAAATGTCATACCTGGAATTCTTTCGTTTATTTTATATACATGTTTTCATAAATAAATAAATAAATAAAAATTAAAGGAACACTTTTTAATCAGAGTATAGCATCAAGTCATTAAACTCCTGGGATATTGATCTGGTCAGGTAAGTAGCAGAGGGGGTTGTTAATTTCGCCAAAAACACCAAAGCAGCTGAAACCGATTACCAACAGGAGCACTAGATGGGCAATAATGAGACAACCTCCAAAACAGGAATGGTTTTACCGGTGGAGCCCACTTACATTTTTTCCCTACTCTTCTTTTCTGACTGTTTTTTACTAGTTTTACATTTGGGTCAGTGCCACTACTGGTAGCATGAGGCGATACCTGGACCCTATAGAGGTTGCACAGGCAGTCCAACTCCTCCATCAATACGTGCCATTGCCAGAGGTTTGCTGTGTCTCCCAGCACAGTCTCAAGAGCATGGAGGAGATTCCAGGAGACAGGCAGTTACTCTAGGAGAACTGGACAGGGCCATAGAAGGTCCTTAACCCATCAGCAGGACCGGCATCTGCTCCTTTGTGCAAGGAGGAACAGTATGAGCACTGCCAGAGCCTTACAAAATGACCTCCAGCAGGCCAGTGGTGTGAATGTCTCTGACCAAACAATCAAAAACAGACTTCATGAGGGTGACCCGAGGGCCGATGTCCTCTAGTGGGCTCTGTGCTCACTGCCCGACACATTGGAGCTTGACTGGCATTTTCCACTGAACACCAGAATTGGCAGGTCTGCCACTGGCGCCCTGTGCTTTTCACAATTGAAAGCAGGTTCACGCTGAGCACATGTAACACATGTGAAAGGGTCTGGAGAAGCCATGGAGAATGTTATGCTGCCTATAACATCGTTCAGCATGACCAGTTTGGTGGTTGGTCAGTGATGATCTGGGGAGACATATCTATCCATGGAGAGACATTCAGACCTCTACAGGCTAGACAATGGCACCCTTGCTGCCATTAGGTATCGGCATGAAATCCTTGGACCTATTGTCAAACCCTACACTGGTGCAGTGGGTCCTGGGTTCCTTCTGGTGAACGACAGTGCCCGGCCTCATGTGGCATGCAGCCAGTTCCTGAATGATGAAGGAATTCATACCATTAAATGGCCCCCATGCTCACCTAAATCCAATAGAACGCCTCTGGGACGTTATTTGTCGGTCCATCCGACAACGCCAGGTTGCACCTCAGTCTGTTCTGGAGCTCAGTGGTGCTCTGATCCAAATCTGGGAGGAAATACCCCAGGACACCATCCGTCGTCTCATTAGGAGCATGCCCCGACGTTGTCAGGCATACATACAGCCATGTGGGGGCCATACAAACTACTGAGTACTACTCTGACTAGCTGCAATGAAATTTCAGCAAAATGGACTAGCCTGCTGCATCATTTATTCACTTTGATTTTCGGGGTGTCTTTGAATTCAGCCCTCTGTAGGTTGATAATTTTAATTTCCATCAAACGATGTGGCATCCTTTCCTTTCTAACCCAGTCCATATATTACCCAGTCCATATCTGTATAGATATCCAGCATGATATTTTCCCCATTGGGATCTGATGTGTTTTCAAAGTGTTCCTTTAATTTTTTTTTTTGAGCAGTGTATAAATACTGTATAATAAATATATATATATATATATACACACACCCCACTAGAGTTAATAGCGAAGAAGGACGGAGTGGAGAAACACTCCCTTATATGTGAATGTATCCCTAAGTGCAATTATACATAATTACCCAGATAGCAAGCAGTTGAGCTGCAAGTTTGAAAATTACTTGTCAGGCTTCACAAGTTTTTTGCACAATTGCAGCAAGTCAGCATTGCATGAATGTAGATCAACTTTCTTTGCAAACATTCTGCAAGTCTACTGCAAGTTCTGGTTCAGTTATGTTGTGCAATAGTCATCCCACCACAGGGGGCACTGTGGCTGAATTTTCATGCTGTAGACTTGCAGAGCTCTTGCTGTAGTCTCACCACTGCAACTTTGCTCTTGCTAGAGACTTGCCATGCAAATTTGCTACAAATTGGAAAAGTGTCAACTAGAACTTGTGCTTCAAGTGCTCTGCAAGTCTACAACTTGCCAGTGAAAATGTGCAGCAAGTTTACAGACTTACAATTCAACACTGCCAAAAATTTGTGGCAAGTTATCCTTGCTATCTGGGTACAGAGTTCAAAATCATTTGGTGAGTCAATCCCTAAAGGGGTTGGAGTGTGTGGGCGAAGGTTATCACAGATTGGATTTACAAGGGAAGTGAAAATTTTTGAAAATGGTTTACTTCATGTTTTGTACTGTTTTACTTTATAGAGAATATATCATTTTATATTTTGCAAAAATGAACGTAGCATGGAAAATCACATATTTACTGTACTGTATCTGTATTATATGCATTTTGCACTTTATTTATTAGAATTGACTAATGTTAGGATGTTGGTATATTGTGATTGAGTTAAGCACATTTTAATAGTATTTATAGTGTCACTTCTCACTTTATAAGCTATTTGCTTATTTAAGGGAGTTACATTTACAAGTGCGTTCCTATTAAATGTAACTTCCTCTAGATCCCCATATGTTATATACAGTATATATATAAGCAGAGAACAGATACTCTTTACGTTTCTTTTAATCCATTTCTTGTAAGCAAGATTCTATGGTATTGTAAATAAACCATTTAAGAAAGTGCCACTAGAGGGCGCAAAACTCACTTTGTATTCCAAGTTGCTGGTCCTAAGTTTTACTGCTGCACACCAAGCAGTGAACTGATTAAAATGACCTTTTATTTACTTTACAAGTCTGCAAAAATGCATTTTCTGACAGGTCACAATATACAGCAACGGTATCATGTTTCAGAAAGCTCTATGTTTTATTGGCATAACATCATCCTTGGGCTTCAGTCAGTGATTTTTGCCAAGGGTGAGTTGATGTCATTTGTCTGCTGCAGGCAGGAGGGAGCATTTCCTCAATCTTTTTCCCAAAAGCTCAGACTGCAACTTTGTAACTTTGCAGCGAGTCACAAGGTGAGAGACAGCAAGAGGGGCTGATCTGTGTCACACAGCCAAGAACTGTGCGGGTCTTAAATTAAATCTTCAATGTATGAAGATATAAGGACCCAGACTTGTATATGAATGTCACTTGTTCATTAATTTTATATTTTGTGGAGTTTTATTGTTTTTTTTTTCACAGAACACTGGGACATTATTTGATTATGCATGTATGATTTTTTTTTCTTTTTTCTATTAATTTGTTGACTATGCATGTATTATTGTGAATATATAAGCAGGGATTCACATTCACTACTAGGCAGCGCTTTAAAAACATTTACACATACAAGAACTGTACAGGTGGCAGGTTTTATATGATTGTGTCATCTCTTAATTGACATCTCAGTCCAGGAAGTGGATGGCGACCCTGGATGTCACCTAACAAAAATGGCTTTGTCCTTATGTGGGGAAAAGCAGATGAAGCAATCTTTGTAAGGCCCCTTCCACAAGCGGATGGACTCCATCAGCTCAGAGGGTGATCTGTCTGCTGATCCAAGCTGAGCAAGTGGATGGCTGGTCCCTGTCTGCTCCGGTTATGCAGAATGGACACAGACACAGCCCATTCTCCTCTAAGGGGCGGTTGGATGTAAATGGACCCCCTATCCGTTTACACCTACCCTCCATCCAGTCCGCTAGGTGGATGGAGAATGGATCCCCATCTGTCTGTTTTTAGAGGATCGGATTGGATGTCCATATACGTTCACATACACCGCTCTATAGAGGATAATGGAGAGTCCAGTTGGGTCTGTCTCAAAAACTGACAGGCGGACCCGATTGATCCACCCATGTGAAAGGGGCCTAAGGGGTGATAAATACCCAGAAATGTTAAAGTGACATATTACAGAGCATGCTGCATGTAGTCTCCTTAGTGGTTATCCCGAGTGTGGCTCGGGGTGAGTTTTCCTTACCAAAAGCGGTAACCCCGAGCCACACTCGGAATTGCATCGCAGGATCAGGACAAAGTTAATGACCTTGTGCCCTGGATCCTGCGATGTCCCCCTGCTGTGTCCTCTGGTGGAATCTTTCCTCTGAATTCCGGGCTCCGTTTCCTGCGAGCATCGCATGGGGGCGGAGCCTGGCGGCAAATTCAAGAAGTGGAACACACAGTACACATACAGTACGCTGTAATCTGTAAGATTACATTACTGTATCAAATCATTTCACATCCCCTTTTGTCCCTAGTGGTTTGTCCAGTGCCCTGCATGCACTTTTATATTATATATGCCATTCTTTCTGCCTGGAAACTTGAGAATGTCCATGACATCCAAAAAACGTCCCTTTACGTCAAAAGCGGTTTTGGACCAGCTAGGAAACAGCGATTGTAAATAAGAATCACTTGCAGAATTGAGTGATACTGATTCGTGGGGAAATTCGTCATCAGACACTGAAAGTGACGACAGCGACAATTCTGCAAATGAGCAAATTTCAGTGGTTTAGACTTGATTACATTACTAGACTCTTGTTTGGACAGATTTAAGTGAGTTATTCCTAAGAATTACAGGCCTACAATATAAACCGCCAAATTTCTATGCAAAACAATGTACCGCTTTGAGACGCAAAAATCTGCCATAATCATACCGCCAGGGAGGTTAAAGTGCAATATATCTGATGATAAGTCCAAGTAGTGTTCCAGCCAGGGGATTTTTTTTTTGTCAGCAGCTACAAATACTGTAGCTGCTGACTTTTAATATAAGGGCATTTTCTTGTGCAGGGAGCCCATGAAGTCGTCACCGCAGCCAATTTTCGGATTGGCTGTCAGGTGCTGCCGCCGCCATTGCTAGTGAGGGAACCCGGCAGTGAAGCCTTCAGGCTTCACAGCTGTTTCCCTATTGAGCATGCACAAAGCGATTTGAGCTTTCTAATTGGCCCGGTGGCAGAGGAAGGGGGGGCGACTGAACTTCTGAGGGACGGCGCCGTCTCCTGAAGTAGGGACAGGCACCCGTCCCCCCTCCCCCCTGAAAGACACCGGGGGGGGGGGGGGGGTCAAGCAAATAAGTGGAAGTGGGGAAGTTCCACTTTTGGGCAGAACTCTGCTTTAAGGATAAACTGACATTAAGAGCTGACTAGTGGTGATGTAATACCTTCAGTTGCTTATACAGGATATGTTAATGCCATCCCTTGTATATTTTATATTCTTTTTAAAGCTGTAGTTTAATCTGCTTATATATTGCCCTCCCTGGGTCCTCGCCCACCCATCAACATGCTAATGAAATTCTTAAATTAAACCTTTCTATTTTCATTACATAACTTATAGTGGAGAAATCAAAAATGGAGGATCAGGCAGGATTTTTAATGCAGAAGAGACATGCTTTGTCCCTTCCGCATTGAAGTTGCCTACCTACCTGTCCATCCCTGTACAGTGAGTTGCACATGTGCAGATCACTGTAGAAATTTGGCAATACTGATGCTGAATGAACTCCAACGCATACACGGCATAAAGGCCTGGCCAACGAAAGCGGCCAGCGATCGATACACGGAAGCCGGCCGCTCATAGATGTCAGCGGGGAGTTCCAGGATGCTGCATTGCTGGACTGAAGGTGAACATAGTTCCGTTGTAATTTAGCCCCATTGATGCCATTACTGGGTGTCTGTGCTTCTCTATACAATGCAGACAGATAATGGTTAGTGAGCAGGGCTAACGGTGGGGCTAGAAAAATTCTACTGAAAACATCACAACACCAGGCCTCAGTACTACTCTCAGGAGCAACCAGCTTTGATGCAAGCAGCGTGCTGGCTCTTGGGAGGAGATATGCAAATATCAAAATGCCTTGATGGGTGGATGGCAATCTGGAGGAGTGGGCATTTCTGAGCTGGCTTCATTTGCATTCAGAGCACTGTAGTTAACAGCCTTATGTGATGCTGAGCTTCCATGATTTACAGCACTAAAATCCAATGAATAAAAGGGGTGAGACAGGGACAGTCAGGCTGGGATGGAAAGATGATGCTGGATGTCCCCCAGCCAAGAAATGAGGTGGGCTCTGTGTGACTTGCTGCAGCTTCTAATGCACATTGTGAGAAGCTCTCAGTGTGCAGTAAAATGAGAGTAAGCAGTATCTGTACAGGAGGATCTGGAGGGCTGGAGTCCAGCTTTAAGTTTTCTACATTTAGTTTGAATATCAATGCAATTACAATAAGTAGTAAAGACCAGGCTGTCATATTCAGGATAGGGATTTTATTTCAGATTTGAGCTGGGGACTGTCCCTAGAAGTCATGGACTGTTGGCAGCATTTCCTATTTAATAAGCCTCCATATTTATCTTCCCTATTTAGCTTCTCCCTTGCATGACAAGAACAGAAGAGGATTTTGTCCCCTAAAGTGCACATTTGGCACACTGAGCTACGACAGCAAATGACAGGTTGGATCTGGCGGCTCCAAAGGGCAGTGTGTGACTGCATAGGGCGGCCATCATTAGCGACATTGCTGACAAAGTGTGACAGATCCCAGACTGAGACGTGACCTTCTGTGTTATTATCCCTGAGAGCGGCTCACACTCCTAGTGATGTCTCCATACTGCTTTGTATCACCGTATATTAGTGACTTGTTTTCACTGTTGCTTATTGACACATTAGAATGCCTGGACACACTTCCCCGTACACAGATTAAAGCACAACTCCAACCAAAACGTCAAGAAGGGACACAGACCATAAAACCCCTTATTGCTAACCCTTCCCTATTCTAGTTGTAGCTGGAATTGGCCTTTAAAGAGACCCTGTCATTCAGCAGACCATTCATTTCAGCAACCATCTTCTCATAAGATTATATGAGCATTAAGATATTTTCTGCATGTATTTTACCTGTAAAAGCCTTTCTTGTGTAGATTTCTTGGATGTGATGTGATGTGATGTCAGCAGCCCCAGCAGACTCTCTATGGAATGACACTATATAGTATTCCATTTCATTCATTCTCCTACATAAAAGGTAATGTAGAGAGATGAGGGGTGGAGGAGCTGGGCCAGCACAGAGAGAAATTAGGCACTACCAGAAGAGAAGATGGCTTTGACATGCAATGAGACAGGTCACTATGCTAGGGAATTGACTCCTACTAGGCACATTGCAAGTAAATAAAAAAATGTGTATGTAAAGGGGAAATGCTGCAAGTGAGAATTTATAATACTTGATTATTCTGTCCTTTTTCTGCCAATTTCTGAGTTGGTGATAGGTTCTCTTTGATATCATAAAGAACTCTTTAATGCAGAGTAATTCTTGCTTAGGTTCACTTGATTCGTACTGTACTGCTTCACCTGGGTTTTCGGTAAATAATGGCAGCCTATCTCTCTCTCTCTCTCTCCCAATCTATCACAGTCCCTGGCGGCTGAGGACAAATTGGCTAGGTTCCAGGCAGGGTTCCTCCAAGCCGTGTCCCAGATGCCAGGGTTAGAGGCCGGCCGGCTGACGGTGTGTGAAATTCCGCTGCCTGGCACAGATAGTTGATGTGATGGCTGAGTGCTGGCTGTAGGCTGTGCTGCTCCCACCGCTCTCTGGCTGTCACTTCCTATCAGATATACATTCCTGTCGTGTGCCAGCTTCCCTGCCGCCCTGTATGTGTGTCATGTCAGGATCTGGCTCAGGAGGGAGAGGAAGTCTTCAGTAGAAGATCATCAGCAGGGGGCCCCTACCTATCTCAGGAGCGTAAAGCTGCAGTGCTTAGCCTAGACATAAAACTAGATACAGTAAATCAATGCCAATGTGTCCCTTTTCTGGGACCCCGAGTGTCCATGTGTTATTCTTCATGATACATTATATGGTCAAAAATACGTGGACCCACTCCAAAAGACTGAGTTCAGTAGTTTCCAGTGAAGGTACTGTTAATTCTATTGCATACAAAGACATTTTTGACCATCCTTCCTCAACCAGGGTTCCGCCAGTGGTTGCTAGGGGTTCATTGAGCAATTAGCAACTTGGGTCTCAGATGAGTAACCACTGACACCAATTATCTTTTGAGTTATCGTTAAGGAAGGATTCTTGTCAATGACCACAAATGTAAGGTACTTTCTTCCCATTGACCATCAAACTACCATGTACCATGAGCTGCAGATATACAGTATTATCAGCAGGAGTTATCTGAGCCTGGAAAGGTAATTCAAGGGTACCTTCATGTTAAAAAGGTTTGAGAAAGGCTGTTTTAGAAAACGTTTCTATTCCAACGCTGTGGTAACAGTTTGGGGGAAGATACTTTTCTAATCCAGCATGACTGTACCCCCATGTACAAAGCAAAAGACATGATTTGACCAGTTTAGGGTAGAAAAACTTGAGAGTCCTGACTTCAGCCCTACTGAACACCTTTGGGGTGAATTTGAACTCCGATTGTGATCCAGGTCTTCTCGTCCATCATTGGTAGCTGACCTCACAAATGGACACAAGCTCCAACAGATATACTCCAAAATTTTGTGTAATATCTTCCCAAAAGAGTGGAAGATGTTATAGCTGCAATGGGGGCAACTTCATACTAATGGCCATGGTTTGAAATGATTTTACATTATGACCATACGCTGTAGCAATGTGTATCATTGCTAGAGAATCCCAGGTATCATTGGGGGAGATTTACATAAACTGGTGCACACAGAATCTGGTGCAGCTGTGCATGGTAACCAATCAGCTTCTAACTTCAGTTTGCTCAGTTAAGCTTTGATAATAAAACCTAGAATCTGATTGGTTACTATGCACAGCGCCACCCAGTGCACCAGTGTTAGTAAATTCCTCCCATTGTGTCATTTTTCTGTATGTCAAATATCAGTACTCTTCGTTTCAGATCCTCGAGTGTCGCTATGCCATAATTCAGAATCCTCAAGCCTAAATTCCCCAAGTGTCTGAGTTTCGATTTTCTGGATCTCTGAGTGTTATTGTTCTGAATTTTCAAGTGATGGCATTTTCTGGTATCTCAAAGTGACAGCCTATCCATTTCTGTAACCCTCAAGTGTCAGTGTCATTTTTCTGGGACCCACAATTTTCAATGTGACACTGCTCTGTGAACCACGTGGAGCAGAAAGAATCTGAAACAACTGTGCATGGCAACCAATCAATGAAAATGAAAGAGAGAAGTTGATTGGTTGCCATGCACATCTGTTCCAGCTTCTATCTGTTCAAGTTTTCTCCTCTGCTTCGTTATGTCATTGTTCTATCACCCCTGCTGTCAGTAATCTAGAACTTCAATGTATCAATGTGTAACTGTACTGGGACCCCAATTTTAAGTGTATCATCATTCTGGAACCCAGATTATCAGTGTGACATTGCTTGTTCTAGGACCCCACTGTCAGTGTAATTGTTCTGGAACCCCAAATTGACGTTGTGTAGTTATTAGTACCGACAGTGCCAGTATGTCATTGTTCTAGGACCCCAAGTGTCAGTGTGTCATTGTCCTAGGACCCCAAGTGTCAGTGTGCCATTGTTCTAGGACCCCTAGTGTCATTGTTCTAGGACCCTAAGTGTCAGTGTGTCATTGTTCTAGGACCCCAAGTGTCAGTGTGTCATTGTTCTAGGACCCCAAGTGTCAGTGTGTCATTGTTTTTAGGACCCTAAGTGTTAGGCTGGATTCACACCTATATGCATTTTTAGTGCTTTTTGCATTTTGCAGACTTGCACTGCAGAACGTGTTTCATAGGAATCTATGTCAAATGGATTGAAGTGCAAATCTGCTAAATGCAAAAAGCACTAAAAATGCATATGTGTGAATCCAGACTTAGTGGACCTCAAGTGTCAGTGTGTCATTGTTCTAGGACCCCAAGTGTTAGTGTGTCATTGTTCTAGGACCCCAAGTGTCAGTGTGTCATTGTTCTAGGACCACCAGTGTCAGTGTGTCTAGGACCCCAAGTTTCAGTGTGTCATTGTTCTAGGACCCCAAGTTTCAGTGTGTCATTGTTCTAGGACCCCAAGTGTCAGTGTGTCATTGTTCTAGGACCCCAAGTGTCAGTGTGTCATTGTTCTAGGACCCCAAGTTTCAGTGTGTCATTGTTCTAGGACCCCAAGCTTCAGTGTGTCATTGTTCTAGGACCCCAAGTGTCAGTGTGTCATTGTTCTAGGACCCTAAGTGTCAGTGTGTCATTGTTCTAGGATCCCAAGTGTCAGTGTGTCATTGTTCCAGGGCCCTAAGACCCCTTTCAAACTGAGACACTTTACAGGCGCTATTTAGCTAAAAATAGCACCTGTAAAGTGACTCAAAAATCACTCCCCATCCACCTCAATGTGAAAGCCGGAGTGCTTTTACACTGGGGCGGTGCGCTTGCAGGACATTACAAAAAGTCCTGCAAGCTGCATCTTTGGAGCGGTGCGGTGAGCGGTATAATACCGCTCCTCCACCTACATGGATGGGAGGTGCGAAGGCTCCTCCACACGTCGGCGAAGTCTTCGCGATGGGGTAATAAAAGTTACCCGTCCCCTCCACCTCCTCGCCATAATATGGCGAGTGGCGTGGC
>BLSH010049313.1:2746880-2774983 GCA_018402905.1 Glandirana rugosa
GTCGTATAAAATATATATATATATATATATATATATATATATATATATGTCATAGAGTGTTTTCACTCATGTGGGGAGTGTAAAAACATTTATAAAATAATATAGAAAAGTACAGTGTTGTGACTTCTTTAATGTGAAACGATGTTACATTTCATCACTCACATGTCGAACATATTGGTACATTTAAACGACAGGGGAGTTTTATTGAGTTGTGTGTCGGTAATTACAGATTTGGAGACCGTTGTTTTCACTCATGTGGGGATTCACCTTTACAGGTTTAACCCGGGTTTCACAGTTATAAAGTGACATGAAAAGATATAATAAAATATTTACAAAAATGTGAGGGGTGTACTCACTTTTGTGAGATACTGTATATATATATATATATATATATATATATATATATATAAAATATGCTGCCTCCAGTGTAGACTATATATACAGCTCATTCAATGTATAGTATATAGAGTCAGTTCAGGCAGTGTAAGAATATATATGTACAGTATATATATATATATATATACAGGCGGTCCCCTAGTTACAAACATCCGACTTACAAACGACTCCTACTTACAAACGGAGGAAGACAACAGGAAGCGAGTGGAAATCTCCCCCTAGGAAGGGAAATTCACTCCTGTAAGAGTTATTATGGGAAAAAAGTGTCTCCACTGAAGCTTTATAACCAAGGCTTGTTTCCATAACAATCTAAAATGTTCAAAATCCTATTATCATTGGGACAGGAAGTGAGGTGAAATCTACTGAACAGAAACATAGACAGCAAAACAAACATTACAGGGGTCTTACCCCTTCCCTGTGCTATCCAAAAAGCTTTAAAATTCTTTTTTTGGCTGGAGCAACACTTAAAAATTGTACCTGTTCCGACTTACAAACAAATTCGACTTAAGAACAAATGTACAGACCCTATCTTGTTTGTAACCCAGGGACCACCTGTATGTGTATATATATATATATATATATATATATTACACTGCCTCCAGTGTTGACCATATATACAGCTCATTCAGTGTATATTATATAGTCAGTTCAGGCAGTGTAAAAATATATATGTACAGTATATAGTATATATATATATAATATGCTGCCTCCAGTGTAGACTATATATACAGCTCATTTAGTGTATAGTATATACTGAGTCAGTTCAGGCAGTGTAAGAATATATACGTCTGTACGACAAACTCTCTCTGTGAAATCCGAGATCATGAGCACCGGCTGTACACAAAGGGCTTACTTCAACAACTGAAATGACTTCTCTGCCTCAGGGTTCCAGTTAACCATGACCGACCCTCTAGCTCCCATGAGATCCATCAGAGGGGCGGCGATGGTAGCAAAATTGGGTATGAAGCACCTGCAGTACCCTGTAATCCCCAGGAATGCCCAAACTTGTTTTTTTATTCAGAGGCTGGGGCCATTTTTGAATCGCCTCAACTTTGTTGGTCTGTGGCTTAACCAGTCCTTGACCAATAGTGTAGCCAAGGTATTTGGCTTCCTCCAAGCCTATGGCACATTTTTGGGGTTGGCTATGAGTCCCGCTTTCGCTGCTTGTACCCGGTGAAAATGAGATTCTCAATCTGGGCTGTTAGTGACAACATCGTCCAAATTGGCAGCTGTGTAGGGGCAATGTGGTCTCAACGTCTTGTCCATCATTCTCTGGAATGAGGCAGGGGCACCATGTAAACCAGGGGTGCTCAAACTATGGCCCTCCAGTTGTTCAGGAACTACAATTCCCATCATGCCTAGTCATGTCTGTGAATGTCAGAGTTTTACAATGCCTCATGGGATGTGTAGTTCCACAACAGCTGGAGGGCCGTAGTTTGAGGATGCCTGATGTAAACCAAAAGGCATCCGTTTATACTGAAACGACCCTTCAGGAACAGAGAAGGCAGTCTTCTCCTTTGCCGATTCTGTCAGGGTATCTGCCAATAGCCTTTAGTCAGGTCTAAAGTTGTTATGAACCTGGCACTTCCCAACCTGTCCACAAGCTCGTCGACCCGAGGCATTGGGTATGCATCAAACTTGGATACACTATTCAATTTCCTGAAATCATTACAGAACCTGATAGTACCATCTGGTTTTGGGACCAACACTATGGGACTAGACCAGTCACTGTGGGACTCCTCTATCACGTCCAACTCTAACATGGTTTTTATTTCCTTTGAAACGGCCTCTGGCCTAGCCTCAAGTATTCTGTAGGGCTTTACATTTACACGGACACCTGGTTCCGTAATTATGTCATACTGTATGACTGTGGTCTGTCTGGGTAGGGGAGAGAAAAAAATCTCTATTTTTACTTACAAACTCTTTAACGTCCTTTTGTTGAGCCACTGACAAGGATTCAGTTATGGGAACGTCAGGTGCCATGGGGACCCTGTCCTTTTGAGGGGTTGTCACTGCCAATAAAGTCTCTCTGTTCTTCCATGGGTTCAAGAGATTAACATGATATATTTGCTCTGGCTTCCTTTTCCCTGGCTGGTAAACATTGCAGTTTACTTCCCCTACTCTTTCTCAGATTTCAAAGGGACCCTGCCACTTTGCTAGGAATTTACTTTCCACTGTGGGGACTAGCACCAGCACTCTGTCCCCAGGGTTTAAAGTTTGGGTCTTTGCACCCAGATTATAAACCCCTCTCTGGGCTTCCTGGGCTTGCTCCATATGTTCTCGTACAAGGGGCAGGACAGTTGCGATTCGATCCTGCATCAATGAGATATGCTCAATGACGCTTCTATAAGGAGTGGACTCTCCCTCCCACGTTTCTTTTGCAATGTAAAGCAATCCTCTGGGATGTCTACCATACAGCAGTTCAAACGGGGAATAACCTGTAGACGCCTGGGGTACCTCCCGTATGGCAAACATGAGATATGGCAGCAAAAAAATACCAATTTCTCCCATTTTTATCTACCACCTTTTTCAACATACTTTTAAGTGTTTTGTTAAATCTCTCCACAAGACCATCAGTTTGAGGGTGGTAGACAGAGGTATGGAGATTTTATATAACTTACACAATTCCTTAGTGACTCTGGACATAAAAGGGGTGCCCTGATCCATCAACACGTCTTTTGGAATCCCCACATGGCTAAATACTTGGACAAGCTCTTTGGCGATAGCCTTAGCTGAGGTATTACATAAGGGGATGGTTTCCAGATACCGTGTGGCATAGTCCAGTATTACCAGTATGTGCTAGTGTCCCCGGGCAGATTTTACTACTGGTCCCACCAGATCCATGCCAATTCTCTCAATAGGCACTTCAGTTATGGGTAACGGAACCAGCGGACCACGAAAATGGGATGCTGGCGCAGAATACTGATACTCTGGGCATGACTCACAATATTCTTTGACTTCGGCATACAATCTGGGCCAAAAGAACCTCTGAGTTATTCTTTCTCTGGTCTTCTCTACATCCAGATGACCACCCATTATGTGTCCATGGGCTAAGTCTAATACCATTCGTGATAGGGTTTTGGAACCACTAGCTGCTCTAGCTCCTCCTCCCCCTGCTTTACCACCTGGCATAGCAAATTATTTTTAAGAGCCATGTATGGAAAAGACAGTATTAGGTTCCACAGGTTCCCCATCCATCATTTTAATGTTTTCTCTGGCTCTAGTGAGTGTGACATCTCGTACTTGTTCCATACAAAAATCCTCTCTCCTGACCTATAAGTCAGGTATCACATTCTGTCCACTCTCACTGCTAGAGTCAGATGTTTTCTTGTTCAATAACCTCTAGCTGAGAGCTGGCTTCCATCTCCTCCTGTTCCCCAGGCATTACGGGAAAAGGAAAAGGGTCTACTTCCTCCTCTGTCCTGCCAACAGTTTTGCTTTTTAATTTGGCAATTAGAAGGGTCTGCTGTGAGCTCTCGTGTTTCCCCAGCAGGGGGAGCTCTATCCTCCTGACTCCTTTTGCTTTCCCATAAACTCCAAAAATGGGGAAAAATCTCAGTATTGAAGGCACCACCCCCACTGAATGTGTCACCCTGCCCCATGAGGTTTCAATCTCAACCACCACTGTCTGGTAGTCCCGTGAGTCCCATGAATGCAAATAACCCCAATGGTGCTAGGGTGTAGCTTTGTAGGATTTAAACAATTACTTTTGACCAGTGTCACAATACTACCAGAATCAAGTAGGGTAGTTACTGCCTTTCCATCAACAGAAATCACATACATCTGTTTTTCCATGCGTCCCAGACGCAGTACATGCGGCCTGTGCAATAAGAGACATGCGTCTTTTTGTATAAGCATTATTGCATTGTTATATCTCCCCACTCCCTGGAACAGTCTTACCGGCGCCTCCGGGCAGTTCTTCACCCCTAGAGACATTTGATTTGGGTATGGCCTGATTCAATGAATCCTCAGCAGCCGTATATCTTTCCACCAGGTCCACCAGTTGGTTTGCAGTATTGGGGTCCCCATAGCTGACCCATATCCTCAAAGTAGGAGGGGGCACACCCAGATAGCGGTCCATGACCACACGCTTTACAATCTGAGGGCCTGGCACAGTCTCTGGTTGCAGCCACTTTTTGACGAGGTGGATCAGATCGAACATCTGGGAGCGGGGTGGTTTGTCTGTACGGTAGGACCACCGATGCATTCGCTGAGCCCGGACCGCCATGGTGACACCCAGGCGTGCGAGTATCTCCGTCTTTAGTGTCTCATAATCCTGGGCTTTATCTGGTTCCAGATCAAAATAGGATTTTTGGGGTTCCCCTGTCAAAAAAGGGGCTAATAATCCCGCCCATTGTTCTTTTAGCCATCCTTCCCACACAGAGACTCTCTTAAAAGTTGTGAGGTATGCCTCCACATCATCCGCAGGTGTCATCTTCTGCAGGTAATAGCTGGTTCGTACCATTTTCTGCTCCACCGGCGGAGGAGCTGCAGACCCCTTCTTTAACTCCAGCAGGGCCTCTGCAAACTGGTGATTCGTCTCCCGCTGGGCTGCATTGGCCTGCAACAGAGCTTTTATCACCTCCTCCAATTTGTTCAGGAAGATGCTCGCCGAGTCCACCACGTGTGAGGACATAGGCGTGCACACAGGGTGTGCCGGGTGTGCCTGGACACACCCTAATCACCTCCATGTGCATTACTCTGCCTGGCCCTGGCAATTCCATATGGGCTCCCGGTAGCAGAGAGAGGAGCCCAACTCACAAACCCTGGGCACCTCTGCTCTGCAGCTATGTAAAAAGAAAAAACATTTAATCTTTATCTGCATGGCGGGGGGCTGAAAGGGGACTATTTAACCACTTTCGGATGCAGGCGGAGTGATCTACTGCACTGCGGTTCCCAACAATAAGATTAAAGTCCCATCTTCTGCTATAACAGTCCGTTGGGGCTTTAATCGAATTGCAAGAAAAGACTGTAGGGGATTACTCCGCTTGCTTCCGAACGTGGATAAATAGTCCCTTTCAGCACCAAACTCCCTTGCCCAGATCAGTTCAGTGCCGGTCAGGGAAGTTGGATCCCAGTGATCGGTGCTGTCGCTGTGCCCGGCTCTCATCCTGGTGACCGACTGACAGGAAGCAGCGGGCGCAAGTGCAAAGCAATGCTGGCTGTGTGGATTCTTCCTGTGTGTCCTGGGTCCCTCCCTCACGGTGCCGACTCACCCCCTGCCAAACGGATGTGCTGCAGAAAGAGACCAGGCTGCGCTGCTGGTTGCTCAAATTGTGAGTAGCAAAAAACCCCAAAAAACATACAGCTGCTCCCTACATGCTGATTAGTGCAGAGAGGCTCTGATCCGCAGTCCCTCTGACCCTGCCAGGCTATCTGGGGTCCTCTCCGACACTATCTTCTGCCCTCTACTCCTCTCCTGACCCTGTGTGGAAACCCTCTCCTCTTCCTGCACCTTCCATCTACCCTGCACCCCTCACCCTATACTGGCCTACTCTACAGAATCCCCCCACCCATACTGATCACCCTGTACAACGCTGTACCCCTCACTATGCACCCCACCCCACATAACACTGCACCCCTCACCCCATACTGATCTACTCTACAGAACACTGCACCCTCACTATACACAATGCCCCCACCTCATAGAAAACTGTACCCCTCACTGTTCACTATGCCCCTACCCCATAGAAAACTGTACCCCTCACAATACACCCTGCCCACCCCATAGAAAATTTTACCCCTCACTGTTCAGTATGCCCCCACCCCATAGAAAACTGTACCCCTCACTATACACCCTGCCCCACCCCATAGAATACTGTACCCCTCACTATACAATCTGGTCTGGTATGGATTTTAACCACTTACCGACCGCCCGCCGTCGTTGTATGTTGGTATTTTTCTGAACCGTCGGACGGTCCGCTTTCAGATAAAAGCGGTCTCTCTTTTTTTTTTAAATGGACAGTGTAAAAATAAAAAATAACAAGTAACATCAATAGTAATAAAATAAAAAGTAAAGCGCCCCGTCCCACCGAGCTCGCGCGCAGAAGCGAACGCATACATAAGTCCAGCCCGCATATGAAAACGGTGTAGACCCCAGATCCCTCCATAGAGAGTACCTGTCACTACCTATTACTCTCACAAGGAATGTTTACAATCTTTGTGACAGCAATAAAAGGGTTCAATTTTTTTTTTTAAGGGACAGTGTAATAAACAAATAAATAAGAAAAAAAAAAGCCCAAAGAAAACGCATACGTAAGTTGCAAATGTAAACGGTGTTCAAACCACACGTGAGGTATCGCCGCGATCGTTTGAGCGAGAGCAATAATTCTAGCACTAGACCTCCTCTGTAACTCAAAAATGGTAACCTGTAGAAATTTTTAAACTTCGCCAATGGATATTTTTAAGTGCCAAATTTTGTCACCATTCCCCGAGCGGGCCCAATTTTGAAGCATGACATGTTGGGTATCAATTTATTGGCGTAACATTATCTTTCACAATATAGAAAAAATTGGGCTAACTTTACTGTTGTCTTTTAATTCAAAAAAGTGATTTTTTTCCCCAAAAAAATTGCACTTTTAAGACCGCTGCGCAAATACGGTGTGACATAAAGTATTGCAACGACTGCCATTTTATTCTCTAGGGTGTTAGTTTTAAGTAATTTTCCAGCAAAAAAAAAAAATGATTTTAAGTTGTAAACACCAAATCTCAGAAAGAGGCTCTGTTCTTAGTTAAGGGGAACCCCACGCCAAATTAATATAAAAAAAATGACATGGGGGTCCCCCCAAAATCCAAACCAGGCCCTCGGGTCTGGTATGGATTTTAAGGGGAACCCGACACCAAAATAAAAAAAAATGGCATGGGGCCCCCCCCCAAAATCCAAACCAGGCTCTTCTGGTCTGGTATGGATTTTAAGGGGAACCCCGGGCCAAAATTTAAAAAAAAATGACGTGAGGGTCCCCCAAAATCTAAACCAGGCCCTTCGGTCCCCGCAAAGCACCTTGTTCACATGTTGATGGAGACAAGGGCCTCTTCCCCACAACCTTGGCCGGTGGTTGTGGGGGTCTGCGGGCGGGGGGCTTATTGGAGTCTGGAATCCCCCTTTAATAAGGGGGCTCCCAGATCCCCGCCTCACCCCATGTGAATGAGTATGGGGTACATTGTACCCCTACCCATTCACCAAAAATGAGTGTAGTAGTGTTACAAAAAACAGTAGAGAGTTTTTGACAAGTCCTTTATTAAAAATGTCTTCATCTTTCTTCCTCCGATCTTGCTCCATCTTCTTCCCCGCTTCTTCTTCTGGTCTTCTGCTTCCTATTTCGGTCTACCTCCTGCTTCTTCCTTCCTCTCATTGTCCTTCTTCTTCTTCTTTCTCCACCGCCGCTGCTGCCGTGCCGTCGAGAGGCAACTCCCAGAATGGGCGGTCTTCAGTTTGATAGTTATTTCATAGGTAAGGGCGGGGCCACACAGTGCCATTACCGAGTGACCCGGCCTCCTTCTGACGTCATACGCCGCCAGAGAGGGCATGGTCATCCGTTTATGTCACCGGGTGGCCCTGCCCTTACCAATAATATAACTGTCAAACTGAAGACCGCCCATTCTGGGAGTCGCCTCTGGACGGCACAGCAGTGGCGGCAGAGAAAGAAGAAGAAGAAGCGGAGGAAGACCGAAAGAAAAAGCAGAAGAAGAAGCAGGGAAGAAGATGAATGAAGATGGAATAAGAAGACATTTTTTAATAAAGGACTTGTCAAAAACTACTGTTTTTTTGTAACACTACTTCACTCCATTTTTGGTGAATGGGTAGGGGTACAATGTACCCCATACTCATTCACATGGGGGGGTTGGGATCTGGGGGCCCCCTTATTAAAGGGGGCTTCCAGATTCCGATAAGCCCCTCCACCCGCAGACCCCCACAACCACCGGTAAGGGTTGTGGGGATGAGGCCCTTCTCCCTATCAACATGGGGACAAGGTGTTTTGGGGGGCACCCCAAAGCACCCTCTCCATGTTGAGGAAATGTGGCCTGGTATGGTTCGGGGGCGCTCGCTCACCCCCCTCCTGCCCTACCAGGCTGCGTGCTCAGATAAGGGTCTGGCGTGCCATTTTTTTTTTTAAAAATGGTGCAGGGTTCCCCTTAAAATGCATTCCAGACCTGAAGGGCCTGGTACAGACTTTGGGGGGGACCCCCACGCAATTTTTTTTTTACATTTTGGCATGGGGTTCCCCTTAAAATCCAAACCAGACCTGAAGGGCCTGGTATGGATTGGGGGCAGGACCCCCGTGCAATTTTTCTTAGGTGATTTTTATCTATATTGCCGGGAACTGGCAATACATTACAGCCACGAGCGATTTTGAATGACAATTTTTCCTTTACAAATGTCATTTTGTGGTGGCACTGTTCTAAACATCACACAGATGTTCCACTTTACAGGCATACTAAGGGCACCCCCCAGGCATGATTATTAAAGGAATATTTCATTTTTATTTTTTTTACTTTAATCATTATTAAAATCACTGCTCCTGAAAAAACAATTGATTTAAAAACTTTTTTTTGCATTGATACATGTCTCCTAGGGCAGTACCCAGGTCCACTAACATTATTTATGGCAATAAAGCCTTTAAAATGAGCACTTTTGATTTTTCCTGTTCGAGTTCCATTGATTTTAATAGGGTTCGCATATTCAAACAAACTTATTGCCTGTTTGCAGTGTTCTGGTGCAAGCCGAACTGGGGGGATGTTCGGCTCATCCCTAATATGGAATATTGGGATCACCTTGTCCTAATGTCTGTGTATCAGGAGGAGGAGAGGAGAGATCAGTGTGTCCTGATGTCTGTGTATTAGGAGAGGAGAGGTCAGTGTGTCCTGATATCTGTGTAGTAGGAGGAGAGGAGAGGTCAGTGTGTCCTGATGTCTGTGTATTAGGAGGAGAGGAGAGGTCAGTGTGTCCTGATATCTGTGTAGTAGGAGGAGGAGAGGAGAGATTAGTGTATCCTGATGTCTGTGTATTAGGAGGAGAGGTCAGTGTGTCCTGATATCTGTGTATTAGGAGGAGGAGAGGGGAGGTCAGTGTGTCCTGATGTCTGTGTATTAGGAGGAGGAGAGGAGAGGTCAGTGTGTTCTGATGTCTGTGTATTAGAAGGAGGAGAGGTCAGTGTGTGTCCTGATATCAGTGTATTAGGAGGAGAGGAGAGGTCAGTGTGTCCTGATGCCTGTGTGTTAGGAGGAGAGGAGAGGTCAGTGTGTCCTGATGTCTGTGTATTAGGAGGAGAGGAGAGGTCAGTGTGTCCTGATGTCTGTGTATTAGGAGGAGAGGTCAGTGTGTCCTGATGTCTGTGCATTAGGAGGAGAGGTCAGTGTGTCCTGATGTCTGTGTATTAGGAGGAGAGTAGAGGTCAGTGTGTCCTAATGTCTGTGTATTAGGAGGAGAGGAGAGTTCAGTGTGTCCTGATGTCTGTGTATTAGGAGGAGAGGAGAGATCAGTGTGTTCTGATGTCTGTGTATTAGGAGGAGAGGAGAGGTCAGTGTGTCCTGATGTCTGTGTATTAGGAGGAGAGGAGAGTTCAGTGTGTCCTGATGTCTGTGTATTAGGAGGAGGAGAGGAGAGGTCAGTGTGTCCTGATGTCTGTGTATTAGGAGGAGAGGAGAGGTCAGTGTGTCCTGATGTCTGTGTATTAGGAGGAGGAGAGGAGAGGTCAGTGTGTCCTGGTGTCTGTGTATTAGGAGGAGGAGAGGTCAGTGTGTCCTGATGTCTGTGTATTAGGAGGAGAGGAGAGGTCAGTGTGTCCTGGTGTCTGTGTATTAGGAGGAGAGGAGAGGTCAGTGTGTCCTGGTGTCTGTGTATTAGGAGGAGGAGAGGTCAGTGTGTCCTGATGTCTGTGTATTAGGAGGAGAGGGGAGGTCAGTGTGTCCTGATGTCTGTGTATTAGTCCTATAATAGCACTTGCAATACGCAGGTCACCCTGAGTTTATTTCAGGAGTACTGTACTACACCTAGAACTGGAGGAAATTGTTATTTTTCCATGAATCGGGGTGGTGAATTTTTTACATTTCTGGAATCATTTTTGTACACTGTGGGACCTCTCGGAGCGCCCCTTTCCCCTTCCCTAGCCTGCACACCATCCAGGCAGATTACTCAGCATAAGACAATGGCGTTCCCCCGTGAATCCTGCACAGCTGAAGTGGGGCAGTCTCTGTGTTGTCATGGTGACGGGCATCTCCTTGCGCCTTCTGTCTGAGTCACTTTCTCGGGGACGATAAGCCAGCTCCTGCTAGCGGCACCTGCACTCCGGGAGTTAACCCTCTCACTTCTGCACCAAATGTCAAAAATGATTATTCTCAGGGCTTCACTAGCATTGCAATGTTTTTGCTAAGTGGTGAACAAGTTTGCCAAGAGAATAGATCTCACACCGATCCATGGTGTGTATATTGTTTGCATCAGTTAAAGGTACACTTCATTGAAATTTGAACAGTTTGGATTTAATCTTGTTCCGTGTATTCAGCTTGCTGCTGGGTGGTTCCACTTTTAAATCTGGCATTCATTGTTTGCAGCTGGAGACATCTCTATGGCTGCCAGTATTTTCATTGTCTTAACTGTCCTGAATCTGAGCTTCACAAATGCAGCTCAGGGCTGGTGCAAGGATTTTTGACACCCTAGCCGAAACCTCATTTTGCTGCCCCCATTGGCTCCACCTCTGACCCCACCTCCTTTGCCCTGCCCATGTGATAGGAGGCGGCGCTATACAGGAAGCATCGGTTCTGCTCCCTCTAGCGCTGGCTCCAGTGCTGCGCCTCTAATTACACTACCGGTCAGACAAAGCAGTTGCCTGAGAGTTAGTTACATGCTGCAGCCTGCAGAGCATGCAGAAGCATAGGGAAACCAGCAGCTGGGTGCCCCTAGGCAGCAGTGCGCCCTAGGCGGCTGCTGAGTTTGCCTAGTGGTAGCACTGGCCCTAAAAGCAGCCTGCGTGTTTACAGGTTCAGAGTTCTGCCCACTTTTAGGCTTGATTCACATCTATGCACGTTGCTTTTGAGTGTTTCTGCGGTGCTTTTTGCTGTGCTTTCATTGTTTTTTAATCACGTTTTCACCGTGATTGTGCTGTGATTTGCGTTTTGCTTTTTTTTTTACATTCACTGTATATAGCCGGTTGCTAAGAAGCGGGCCTGTAAGCCGGCCACCGCGTCCTTAACAACCGACGAGTCATCAGCTGACAGCCGAATGTAGAAAAAAATAATTTCTGGGAAAAAAAATAGTGAAGAAAAAAACGGTGTGATGTCGCCCCCCCCAGGTCCATACTAGGCCCTTTGGTTCTGTTATTATTTATTTTTATTTATTTGCCTGAACTGCTGGTTAAAAGCTAAAGAGTGGGAATCTTTGAGTGAAACAGTTTTGATATTGACTGCTGGTGTTTGCTGTGTTTGCAGTTTTTTTGGGGGCTTTTTCTTTGCAGCTTTTTAAAACTTTTTTTGTCACTTTTTAAATAGCTTTTTTTTTTCTTTCCTTCCTTCAAACTACTAATTAAGGGGAGTCGTTAATTGGTCACATGATCCAATTCCTATAAAGCTCTCCGTTGAACTAATTTCTGAGCTTGCTACCTCTTTGCTTGCTGGACCTTGACTAAGTGGTGAGTTAAAAACCACAGTTTAAAACTATGCAACTATGGAGCAACAGCTCCAGGATGGATACCGCTGTGACAGATGTGAGCAGGTTGCCCTTCTGGAAGCTCACATTAGAGATCTGGAGGAGCAAATTGCAACGCTGGGCAGAGCTGTCAATCTTGAAAGGGGTCCTCTGCTCACTGAGCAGGTGGCTAGTAGGGTTAAGGGGGAGGGTGGAGGGGTAAGTGAGGATTATAAGGTAGGTAGATGGGTTAATACAGTTAGAGGGAGTGGTAGGGGCTCACAGAAAAGGAAGGCCAGCCCCGGGTTTGAGTACCCTAACAGATTTGCCAAGTTGAGTGAAGATGTGGGGGTGGCAAACTCAGAGGTGGCAGCCCTAGATGTCACTGCTCCCCCTAACAGCCGGGAGAGCAGCCCATCCAGTAGGGGTAGTGCAGGTAGGCCTAGACAGTAGGTGGTAATTGGGGATTCTATAATTAGAAGGACTGATTCATTTTTCGCCAGGATCGTCTCAACCAAATGTTTTGCTGTCTCCCTGGTGCCAGGGTTCGGCATGTGGTGGACCGGGTTGATGGGAGGGGCTGGGCATGACCCAGCTGTCTTGGTCCACGTTGGAACCAATGACAGAATTTATGGAAGGTGGAGGCTCCTTAAGAACCAATTTAAAGAATTAGGTTGCAAGTTCAAGGGAAGGACCTCCAAGGCAATATTCTCTGAATTTTACAACCAATTTAAAGAATTAGGTTGCAAGTTGAAGGGAAGGACCTCCAAGGCAATATTCTCTGAAATATTGCCTGTGCCATGTGCAACACAGGAAAGGCAGGGGGAGATTAGAGCCCTGAATGCATGGCTAAAGACCTGGTTTAAGGAGGAGGGCTTTGGGTTTTTAGAGCACTGGGCTGACTTTTCATTGGGGTGCAACCTATATGCCAAAGATGGTTTGCACCTAAATGGAAGGGGGTCTGTTGTGCTAGGGGAGAGGTTTATGGGAAGGCTGGAGGAGTATTTAAACTAGGATTGAGGGGGGAGGGTGCATTTGATTATAATGGTGTAAACAGGTCAGATAGGGGTCAGCCCCTATTGGTGGGTGGAATAGGGAAAGATGAGGGGAGGGCTAAGGAAGATGATATGAAGGTTCCCATGTTACAATCAACCATTGGAAATGGTACTGTTTGTACTAAAATTATAAATATGCAACATACATGTGCAAAATGTGACAGTGAATTAAAGTGTTTGTTCACCAATGCCAGGAGTCTGCCAAGCAAAATAGGTGAGTTGGAAGCTCTGGTGCATGAGGAGAATTATGATTTGATTGGTATAGCTGAATCTTGGCTTCATTCTTCACACGACTGGGCTATTAATATGCCTGGCTATGCTCTCTTTCGGAAAGACAGGGTAAAACGGAAGGGTGGGGGTGTCTGTCTCTATGTGAGAAGTGATCTCAAAGCGAGTGTGAATGAGGACCTAGTTGATGGAAAGTGTGATGAGTCTGAAGCATGGGTAGATCTGCATATCGGTGTGCACACTACAAAGGTTATCATTGGAGTTTGTTATAGACCTCCCAGTGTTAAAGAGGAGGTGGAGACTCTGCTCCTTGCACAGATGTAAAGAGCTGCAAGGGCCGGGATAGTGATAATAATGGGGGATTTTAACTACCCGGAAATTAACTGGAGTAATGGCACTGCTGGGACAGCTAAAGGGCAAAAAGTTATAAACCTATTACAGGACAATTTTATGGTCCAGTTTATTGAGGCCCCAACTAGGAATGACACTTTGCTGGATCTGATAATCTCAAACCATGCAGAGCTTATTACCAATATTCATATAAAAGAACATCTGGGTAACAGTGACCATAACATGATTTCATTTAATGTAAGCTGCAAGCAACAAACACACATGGGAAAGATAAAAACACTTAATTTTAAGAGAGCAAATTTTACAAAGATGAGTGCTGCTCTCCAGGACTTAGACTGGGAGGGAATATTGGCATAGATGAGCACAAAACAGAAATGAGAATTTTTCAAAAAAACAGTATGCGAACTCACTGCAAACTATATTCCCATGGGCTATAAATTTAAAAGGCTAAAAAGAAAACCTATTTGGCTCACGACCAAAGTTAAAAAGTTATAAATGATAAGAAAAAGAGCATTTAAAAAATATAAAAATGAAGGAACACTATCATCTTTTAAATGTTACAGAGAATATAACAGAATATGTAAAAAGGAAAAAAAGGATGCAAAAATTCACAACGGACGACAGATTGCAAAAGATAGTAGGACAAACCCCCAAAAATTCTTCAAATATATTAATAGATCAAAGGTCAGGTCTGAGCATGTAGGTCCGTTACAAAATAATCTAGAGTGCATGACTGGGGACAAAGAGAAGGCAAACTTATTAAATACTTTCTTCAGCTCTGTGTATACAAAGGAGCATGGGAGAGCTCATGTCCACAATGGGGGTGGTAGTGACACAGCCCCAAACGATCCACAATGGCTCAAAAGTGAAATGGTCCAGAAGTATTTAGACAGAATAAAGGTAGATAAAGCACCTGGACCAGATGGCATCCATCCACGGATCCTAACAGAATTGAGCTCTGTCATTTCAAAGCCATTGTATATAATTTTTAGGGACTCCTTAATGACTGGAATAGTACCACTGGATTGGCATAGGGCCAATGTGGTGCCCATATTTAAAAAGGGATCAAAGTCTTTACCAAGTAACTGTAGACCTGTTAGTTCAACAGACAGCTTGGATTCATGAAAGACAGAAGTTGTCAAACAAACCTGATTTCTTTTTATGAGGAGGTAAGTAAAACCTTGGACAGGGGGTGGCTGTGGATGTGGTATACTTGGATTTTGCGAAAGCGTTTGATACCGTTCCCCACACAAGGCTAATGTGTAAGGTAAAGTCTACAGGCTTGGAAAGATCAGTTTGTAAATGGATAGAAAACTGGCTAAAAGACCGAATTCAGAGAGTAGTGGTTAATGATTCTTATTATGAATGGTCTAAGGCTATCAGTGGTGTACCCCAAGGTTCAGTGTTGGGACTCTTATTTTTTAATATATTTATAAATGATATCGAGTCTGGGATTAAAAGTACCATTTCAGTGTTTGCAGGTGACACCAAGCTATGCAGTGGAATAACGTCCTTACAGGATGTCTCCAACTTACAATCAGACCTCAATGCACTGTCCAATTGGGCGACTATGTGGCAAATTAGGTTTAATGTTGACAAATGTAGAGTTATGCACTTGGGGGCTAAGAATATGCATGCATCATACATACTAAAGGGGGTACAACTGGGGTAATCCATAGTGGAGAAGGATCTGGGGGTTTTGGTAGATCATAAGCTTAATAATGGCATGCAATGCCAAGCTGTGGTTTCCAAAGCAAGCAAAATCCTTTCTTGTATTAAGAGAGGTATGGACTCCAGAGATAGAGACATTATTTTGCCCCTGTACAAATCATTAGTAAGACCTCATCTGGAATATGCAGTTCAGTTTTGGGCACCAGTTCTCAAACAGGATATCGGGGAACTGGAGAAAGTACAGAGAAGGACAACCAAACTAATAAAAGGCATGGAGGAGCTTGGCTATGAGGAAAGACTAGAGGAACTGAATGTATTCTCTCTTGAGAAGAGGAGGTTAAGAGAGGATATGATCAACATGTACAAATATATAAGTGGTCCATATAGTGAACTTGGTGTTGAGTTATTAACTTTAAGGTCATCACAAAGGACAAGGGGGCACTCTTTACATCTGGAGGAAAAAAGATTTCATCTACAAATACGGAAAGGTTTCTTCACAGTAAGAGCTGTGAAAATGTAGAATAGACTCCCTCCAGAGGTGGTTTTGGCCAGCACGGTTGATTTCCTTAATGTAAATAATATAACTGGGTACTAACATTTTTAGGGAAAGTTGATCCAGGGTGTATCCGATTGCCTCTCGGGGAATCAGGAAGGAAGTTTTTCCCCTGTTGTAGCTCATTGGATCATGCTTTGCTGGGTTATTTTTTTGCCTTCCTCTGGATCAACTGTGGGTGAAGGATTGTATATGGGATTGTTTTGGTTATATATAAATTATTATTATTATTTTTTTTTTTGGTTGAACTAGATGGACTTGTGTTTTTTCCAACCTGACTAATTATGTTATGGATTTGGAGGAGACTCCCCCATGCCAAAATGTAAAAAAAAAATGGCGTGGGGTCCCCCCCCCCAATATCCATACCAGACCCTTATCCGAGCATGCAGCTCAGCAAAGGGAGGGGATGAGCGAACACACTCCCCTCCGCAACTATGCCAAGCCACATGCCCTCAACATGGGGGGGTGGGTGCTTTGGGGCGGGGGGCCACCCCAAAGCACCTTGATTGCGACAAGGGCCTCTTCCTGACAACCCTGGCCAGTGGTCTGCGGGCGGGGGGCTTATCAGAATCCAGACAATCCCTTTAACAGGGTAGCCCCCACATCCCAGACTCCCCCTCATGTGAATGAGTATGGGATACATTGTACTCCTGCCCATTCACCAAAAAAAGTAGTGTAGTGTGGCAAAAGACAATAGACAGTTTTTGACAAGGCCTTCTTCTTCCTCCGGGCTTCTCCTTCTTCCTCTGGTCTTCTCCTGCAGCTTCTTCCTCCAGTTTTCCTTCTTTGTCCGGTGTTCTTCCTCTGCCATCGACCCTCCTCCGATGCTGCATCTCACTGATCTTTCCGCTCCGATGTCAAGCATCTCTTATATAACTATGGGGCGTGGTCATTGGATGACATCATCCGAAGACCCCACCCTCTTGTGACATCGCTAACCCATCATGCCCTGGGTGGTCACAAGGGGAATGACGTCATTGGATGGCTACGCCCCATAGTTATATAAGAAATGCTTGACTTCGGCACGAACAAATCAGTGGGACACAGCATCGGAGGAGGGTCGTCAGCGGGAGCAGAGGAAGAACACCAGACAAAGAAATCAAGAGAGAGAAGAAGACCGGAGGAAAAAGCAGGAGAAGGAGAAGCCTGCAGGAGAAAGAAGCAGGGGAAGAATACATTTTTAATAAAGGACTTGTCAAAAACTGTTGATTGTCTTTTGTCACACTACACTACTTTTTTTTTTTTGTGAATGGGTAGGGGTACATTGTACCCATACTCATTCACACAGGGGGGAGGCTGGGATCTGGGGGCCCCCTGGTTAAAGGGGGCTTATGGATTCTGATAAGACCCCGCCCACATACCCCAACAACCACCGGCCAGGGTTGTCGGGAAGAGGCCCTTGTCCCCATCAAGATCCATAATAATTGAAAGCTGGCAATGGGACAGCTCTTTCATGAAAACTTTATTGTAGCATCAAAAAGCAGCAAAAACATCCAAAATGCGGACGCGTATCGGCCTAGACTTCATGAAAGCAACAATGCCCTCAACATGGAGGCAAGGTGCTTTGGGGTGGGGGCGCAGAGCCCCCCTGCCCCAAAGCACCCACCCCCCCCATGTTGAGGGCATGCGGCCTGGTATGATTCAGGAGGGGGGGCACTTGCTCGTCCCCTCCTTTTCCTGATCTGCCGGGCTGCATGCTTGGATAAGGGTTTGGTATGGATTTTGGGGGGACCCCACACCATTTTTTTAAAAAATGTTGTCGTGGGGGGGTTCCCTCTGAATCCATACTAAACCCGAAGGGCCTGGTATGGACCTGGAGGGGGACCCCACAAATTTCACAATTTTTTTTTGCCAGCAATTCTGTTTTCTACATTCAGCTGTCAATGGGTAATCCCACTGGCAGCTGATGACTCATTGGTTGTTAAGGACGCGGTGGCCAGCTTCCCGGGCCCGCTCCTTAGCAACCAGCTATATAAAGTGAATGTACAGCTAAAAAAAACAAAACCGCAAATCAAGGAAAAATGGCAGTAAAAAACGTGGTACTTGCGTTTTGGATGCAAGTCAATTTGAAGTCTATTACAAGCAAAACACTGTATTTTGTGGTAAAAACAAGTCCCCGCCCCTTTCCATAAACATAGAGGAACAAAAATGTATTGATGTGAACGTGTTCCATAGGAACCCATGTTAAAAAAAATTTAATTGCATTTCTGCAAAAAAGCATCAAGCACATTAGTGTGAATCGAGCTTTAAGGGGGAAGGTTACACAACACACAATAATTTTATGTGATCTGTAGATTCCAAATATGGACAGCTACGTATGTCATTAATAGTGTGGGATACCTATAATACTGTGCTTTACTTAATTCAGTCTATGACCAGAGGTCAGTAAGTGAACAGTGAAAAAGCCCGTTCTGACCAGAGGTCACAGAGTGAGGGATGTGCTTTGGGATAGAACAAAGTCTTCCCAAATGTGGCAAACAGGAGGTGTTTTCATTACTCAAGGGTTCCAAGGACTGTTCTAACAGCAAGGAAATTGGCTTGTAACATGGATGACAAAACAGAAAAGCCTGTCACTATACTCTTTATTTAAACAATAATCTTCCTATAAGATTATACAGTATGTGCATTTAAGCATACTATTTGCCTGTAAAAGCCTCCATTGTGTAGAGATCTAAAGTCCTAAGACTGCTGCTGGGTGCGTCATCTTCAACCTGATGTCAGCTGTCTCAGCAGACTCAGAACTGTCACTATAATACTCCCCTTCACTAATCCCCCCACAACTACATAAAAGGCAGTGCAGGGGGGTTAGGGGAGGGGCGGGGGAGCTGGGCCAGTACAGACAGTAACTAGACACTCTCAGAAAAGGAGAGGGCTATGACGTTCAAGAGGGAGGGGACTGTGCTAGGGAACTGACTTTCTGATTTGTCAAATTTGCCAGCAGGTTCAGATGCATGTTGCAAATGAATATACAAAATTGTGTAGGCAAAGGAAAAACATTGCAAGTAAGCATTTGAAACGCTTGATTTTTCTCTGCTTTTACTTGCCATTTTTAAGTTGGTGACAAGATCTCTTTAAGCTGCGCCTGCTGTAACCAATCACCCAACCCACTGCCAGTTCCATATTTTAGAGCGAATGGTTAGCTCATCCTTATGGTGACATGCCATCTGTAAAAATACTATTTGATTGGCTGTCTCTAAGAAGCATGCAAATCCAAAAGGCTGAAGGAAGTCGGAACTGCATTGAAGGGTGCTGAAGCCACAAGATCGCTTTGACAGGCAGGCAGCTAGCATTTTTATAACAGAGGAGGTCAGCATTAGCCGCCTCCATATTATTTTGGAGCAGGTTGCATCTGAATTCATCTTTTGCAGCCCACAGCCATGTTAGCCAGTATCCTTATTTTTATAATTGGCATAATCCTAAGGAAGAGTTCCCTAGTTTCAGATCCATCCTCTCTTTGATCCCACTGCAGTTCTACTCACATGAAACATGGTCTGTGTATCATGTAACAGGAACCTGCAGTCCTGCACCATAACACATGTGCTTTCTAAGTAAGCTTTCTTGTTCTGGTTGCTTTTCTCTTTTCATAAATTGTAAACTAAGGTGAACTGAATGAATGAACCAGTCTGTGTGCTCTTTCTGGTAAATGACTCCAGCTGCCACAGATTGGCAGGCGATAATGGCTCTGCGTCAGGAGATCAGAGGGCTGAATGGCCAGGCGAGAAGATGATGAATCCTAGCCAAGGCCACAAAATGGTTTTCACCGCTGTAATGACAAAGGCTCGCATGCCAGCATCCTTTTATTTTGATCAACGTGCAGTGAGATGATAAAATGTGGCATGAGGCTGGCGTAGCTTCTTTGAATTGTGGCACAGCGCATGGTGACCCCTGCAGCTGAGTGAATTGGTCGCCATGGAGACGAGGATGCCGTCTCATCCTGTACGGCGGCTCTCATCCTCTTGAGTATTTAATCTTCTGTATAATCTCCCATCTGTTCCTTTCTACTGGAAGGGGGTCTCTGTCATGCCGGCTACCTCACCTGCTGTTTCTTAAAGCCCACATTTCCCCTTTTTTATTTCACACATCGTCTGCCGTGCGTGATGCCTGCTGTTTATCTTCTGCTTTATTGATAAAGTGTTGGTAGAATACTGGTGGATGAAGTCAAGTTTACTGTAGAATGCAACTCCGTAATCTGTCAATGGGGGTATCTCGGGGGGTCTCTGGAGTACAGTCTACTCCCAATGAAGGGGGAGTTTTAGCCCCCACCGCATCACAGTGAGCATTTCCAAAATTTCTGTGCATCTGTGTCTTTACACTATGATCTGGAAATAGAGCCGGGGCAAAGTCCTTTAACCCCCCAAGGTCAAAAAGGCCAAAGTGCAGCTCCTGCTCTATGAGCTGTGAACTACTTTTTGTGCCCCATCCTGTTGAAGTGCCCGCCACTGCAGCCTCCTTGTTTGCCTACTTCTAGACACAGCCCTGTATGGAAGGGTAGGACTCTTGTCTGGTGTTTATCACTGTGTAAGCAGGTGCTTGTGAGGTGTCATTGAGTGCATTTCTGCTGTTGTATTCATTGCACTGTTTAGCTATGCAGACAGTCCAGGCTGCCCAGGATGGGAAGGGGTTAACTGTGTCTAGACTTTTTTCCTGGGCTTTCTGCGTCCTGCCCCCTGCTCTCTTCCTCATGGGATTCACAGAGGAAGGACTGCTGCAGCATGTAGTCCTACTGGAGCACTTGGCTCCCTTCGGAGTCATCCTAGTGGGATTCTCCCCAGACTAGGTACCTACCATTACTGGACATTTGTTGAATGCACTTTGCTTCTCTGAAAGGTATGAACCTGGGCAGCCTGTATTAGTTAGGGCTGTTGAACTGTGCTGCTGATTCTTAAGTAAAACTGTTATCCAGAGCTGTCTTTAACACAGGGTAAAAGGGGCAGCTGCCCTGGGCCCAGTCATTGTTGTGGGGCCCAAGGTAGCTTCCCCTTGAGCCTGCACTGCCCACAAATGGTTGATAAGAGGATTTGGGAGGGCCCTAAAAAATGTTTGCCCAGGGTCCAAACAATATTAAAGATGGCCTTGCTGTTAACTGTTTCATGCCTGGTCTGAAGTTATTCAAAGGGGTGCATGGTGGTACATGGCGTATCAGAAGAGCAGGGCCTGTAAAGCACGCACAGGTTACAAAAGCAAGGCCACTACAAAAGGTTAACTCAGCAGGAGAGTCGGAGCAGGAGAACAGTTGCCACGGGTAACCATAGACTGATGGGAATGCATAGCAGTCGGTTAACAAAGCGTGATGCCTGGCGAGGAGGCCGATGTTCTGGCTCCCTCCCTAGTGGTTGGTTTCCCAAAGGCTTCTGGGACCAAACCCGCGGGACAGAGACCTCATGTACCTGGCTGCATGGTACAGGAAAGAGGAGTAAATTATGTGCACACATGAGGTCCGCTCTAGTGCACGATGGGACTTCATTCTTTCACTGGGAGTGAAGTGGCAGAGATACGCTGGACTGGTGGAGAGGGCATAGGCTCAGTAGTGCCCCTCCTAAATGCAACATTCATCAAGCAAGGGTGTGTAGTAACATGGGACAAGACACTTCACAGAGGAACTCTGCATGGTATTCTACTGCACACAGTGTACAGCCATAATTTTGACATTCACATGAGTGCGGTGCCGCCTGGTCCCAGGCATTGGTGAGCATGTACACAAGTAAAGCTGGCCATAGACAGAGCGATTTTCTTTGAAGGAAAGAAAATCGCTTGATTCTGCCATTGACACAGTCAGTGTTGGGTACGTTCACCCTGCCCATACATGGTTTGATTATCAGCTAGGCCCTGCTGAACTGAATGAGATTTGAACAGTCTTTTAGGAGATGTTCTAGTGAGCAGCAGCTGGTGGTGTCACTGGCGCATTCGCTCTACAGGAACGGGCACCCTTGGCGTTCCTTCAGAGCTCTGCGCCACAGCCGTGATTCTCACACGCATGCAAGGGAGTGACACCATCACGGCTCGGCCATTCAAGCATTTGCAGCTCGCAGACCCGGAAGGAAGACCAGGTGAAGATGTAGCGGTGACAGCGCGCTGCTAGAGGGCTTAGTTTCAAGGTAAGTCTTTCATAATGTGCTAGTTTTTTTTTTTTATTAACCTCTAAGTTTATTACCACTTTAAGATACCCCCACATCCAGGGCGAGTAGGCCCCAACCACAACTTGGCATAGCCGTCAAGATACGCCCATTCCACAGCCACAACTGTGTGTCCCCCAAGGGAGATTTACCCTATTTATCTGTCCTGGTGACCACTGTGAGAAATCCATGTTACTGTTTTTATCGGAACAGGGGTGGAGGAGAAATAATCCATTAGGGCAGTGGTTCTCAACTCCTGTCCTCAGGACCCACTAACAGGCTAGGTTTGCAAGATAACTGAAATACATGATATAATTTGCTGCTCACTCAGTGATTGCAGTATTCTAGTCAGCATCTCCCCAAGGTAATACTTAAAATCTGGCCTGTTAGTGGGTCCTAAGGACAGGAGTTGAGAACCACTTCATTAGGGGCACCTGCCCTGGTAGAAACTCATTCCCCTCACTTTGAATTTCCTCTTCACATGGTAGTGTGCTTCCAGGACAGGAACTAAAGGGAAATCACCCCAACAGAACTAACTGTCGTTTTAACCATTCCATACTGTATTCAAAACTGAAAAGAACATTTTTTTGCTTTAAATAACAAAACTTTACAAAATTACAGCTAACACAGAAAAATGTTATATTTTAAAAGTCTACTTGCAGTGTTTTTTTTCTCTCTATAAATTATTTTATTCACGTTCAATGTTTTGGAACTTAGTAGAAAATTTGACTAATCCAGGAAGAGTTCAGTTCTCTAGCATAGCCCTCTCTCCCCTTGGATGTTATAGCCCTCACTCTTCCAGAAGTGTCTAGTTATTTCTGTGCTGGCCCAGCTCCTCATCATTTCACCTCTCTACGTTACCTTTTATATTACAGCTGGGGGAGCAGTGAAGGATAATAATATAGAGTGTCACTGACTTGAATGATAGCTCTAAGTCTACTGGGGTGGCTGACATCACACCAAGTTGTCAGCGTCCAGCAGCAGTCTGTGGGCTTTTTGTATGTCTACACAAAGGAGGCTTTTACAGGTAAAATATGTTAAATGCACATAAAATCTTAATTTTTTGTTGATATGAGTGATCTGACCACAGAGTTTATTTTACAAATAAACTAATGCTCATGTATTTTCCCTTTCCCCCATGACCACTCTCCTAAAACCTAAACTACTAACAGCTGTGTAATAATTACCTACCAGTGACTCCAGGCACCCTACTGAATACTGATTGTACTCCCTACTAACCAATCACTAGCTCTGCTTGTGCACAGGTTGTGCACAATTCCTGCAGAAATGGATGTCATCTGGTAGCCCAAGGTGGACTAGAATTGCTGACAGGTAATACACGGCTTTCAGTAGCCATTTTTGGACAGCGTAGTATGATAAGCTTTGAAGTGGACCTGTCAGTAACAAGTCTGTATGAATCCATTTCTGATGTCACTTTATTCAGCAATAGCATAATTTTTCAGAAAGCCTTCACCTTTCATCCTCATGCACACTGGACATTAAGCCCTGGAGCATGAGGCTCTGGCACTGTTGCACCGCCCCAGCCCCATTGCTGGCTGCCTGTCAAACTAATTGAGTGTCTGAAATCTGCTGGAGAGGACTGGGCAGAACACCTAGCGGTATGCATGTTTAGGGCTGTATGCGCCCAAGGATGAATGCCCGGAAAACAGACTGCTTGTGTTCAGGGCGTTCACTCCAGGAATCCCCAAAAGGCTGCTGGTAATGGATCTGTATGGTGCTCCTGTGGCCTGCAACCACAGCTTAAAGAGGGAGTAAACCCTGATGGGTTTACTTCCTCTTATTCACCTGCAATGTAAAAGCATAATAGGCTAGTATGCATCGCATACTAGCCTATTATGTGCCACTTACCTGCCATCGACGCCTGCTCTGACCCTACAGTAGGAAGCATCCATCTTCAGCCCTCTTCCTTCCGGGGCCGCGAACTCCGGAGTCGCGTGGGAGCCACCAATCGAGGCACGCTGTCAGTGAAGAAACGGCATGGAGGCCGTTTCTTCACTGTGCATGTGCCAAATGACGTTGGCACATGCCAGTATAGCGCATATATCCTAAACCTGTACGGTTTAGGAGATAAACAGGGAACCTACAGGTAAACCTGATTGCAGGCTTACCTGTAGTTTTAAAGTGGTTGTCAAGAGTTGACAACTACATTAAAGAAGCTAGAGCCTTGTGCACCGGGGCTCAGCTTCTAGTGTGCATGAGCCCTTTATCGTTAAAAAGCCATCTTTGGTCTCTAATTAGTGAGTTTGCCTTGGCTAAGATGAAGTCATCAGCCTACTGCAGGCAAGAGGAAGCATTTCCTCAGTGTCCACTCCACAGTGATGAGATTGCAACAATGTAACCTTGTAGTCACAAGGTGAGAGGCTGCAGTAGAGAACCAATCTGTGTCAGGCATCTGTGAACACAGCCAAGAACTGCACAGGCACCAGGATTTACATAATTGTGTTATCTTTTTTTCGGGATCTCAGTTCAGGAAGTAGATGGGGACGCTGGATTATGTCAGGCTCCTTTCACACTGGGGCCGTCCGAGCGTCAGCGGTAAAACGCCGCTAGTTTAGCGTTGCTTTACCGATGTAATAGTGGAGCTTTGGCGAAGGGGTTAAAAAGAGATTAAAAGTGCCAATGCTTGGCGTTTCCAAAGGGTTGACCAGCTATTTTGGAAGCGCTACCCATTCATTCCAATGGCAGGGGCGGTGTATACACCGTTCCTCCATCGCTCCAAAGATGTTGTTTGCAGGAGTTTGTTTCAGCTCCTGCAAGTGCGCCGCCCCATTGTGCAAAGGACACACTGTGTTTAATGGAGAGGCGCTTTACAGGCACTATTTTTATCTGAAAAGCGCCCTAGTGTGAAAGGGCTCTATAAATAAAGATGACACCATTTTTCTGGAAAGAAAAGCAGGTGAAGGCATTGTCGAGGGCGCGACACTGGGATTTTAGTGAATGAAAGCTAATATATACCTGGAAGTGTACTGACACCTTACTGAACATACTGAAAACAGGTCCACTTTAAAGCTAAAGTGCATTTAACCGTGTGGCGGGAAACGTTGGAATGCCAATAATGATTACGCAATCCAGTTTATCAAATATGCTGTGATGGGATTACAGCATGCCCAGGCCTTTTAGCACAGCAGATTAGCAGTGACCCTAGGCCGCACACTTCAGAGGCCGCACGTCCCTGGGAATTATTTTGGCGTATTGGCAGAGACGTCCTTTCTCTAGGATCGGTCATTGACAGACAAATCTATTTATATGCACAGCTCCAGGTTTGTCTACGCTATGGAGCAACACGAAAGGATGGCGATTAGGGCCGATCCCTGTCTTGGAGATTGATGGTTGGCTTCTACGCTTACCTGGTTTGTCGAGCCGCGGCCATTAATCTCCATCGCTGCAGGCAGCAGGGGTCTCGCCATGTCCCCTCTGATCTTGACATTGCGAAAGCAAAACTAGATTAGTACATCATCTAGAAATCAAGACTATCTTTGATAGCTGGCCCAAAGCATGTTTGGAATTTCTTTGCATATTAAAGGACAAGTGTGACATTTGTACACACTTCAAGATCTTTTTTTTGTAACTTTGCCTGAAAGTAAATTTGGATAACAACTTTGTTAGACGATTCAAAAGCGATTCGAAAGTGATTTGAAAGAGACTTCAGAGCTACTTTGGACATTACAACGCGACCTGAAGCGACCTCCATGCCAGTGGCCAATCAGAGAAGAGAGGGAGGCGGAGTTGCCTTAAAAAATAATTTTCTTTTTCCTGTAAAGTCGCTTCTTGATAGACGGTGATCCGACTTGGAAGCGACTTCCATTGACTTCTATGGGCTCAAATCGCCAAGAAGTCGCTTTGAAATAGTACAGGGACCTTTTTTGAAATCACCTTGGAGTCGGAGCGACTTGAGTATCGCATATTAAGAGGACTCCATTCATTCATTCTAATGGGATTTCTGATGTCAGGGGATTGCAAATTGGGGCGACACAAGTTGGATCGCAAATCGCCTAGGATCGCCTAGGTGTGAATCGGCCCTAAGACGTTTGCATGTTTAAATGGTTGCTGTAGCACATTTCTATCACATAAATAGGTTTGTAGAATTCTAGTAGCTGTATTTCTGTGAATTGGATTTGGTCCACTTCCCCCACTCCTTTCCTGTACAACTACAATTACAAGCTATTTGTGCGTCTGTGTCACTCTTTTTGCACCACTGATCTCTTCACAGCTTTGTGCACTACATGCAATATAAAACGTGTTTTTTACATGATGTATGGTTAACCACTTCAGCTCCGAAAGGTTTTACCCCCTTCCTGACCAGGCCATTTTTTGCAATGCAAAACTGCATTGGTTTAACTGACAATTGCGCGGTCGTGCGATGATGTACCCAAATAAAATTGATGTCCTTTTTTCCCGCAAATAGAGCTTTCTTTTGGTGCTATTTGATCACCTCTGCGGTTTTTATTTTTTGTGCTATAAACAAAAAAAGAGCGACAATTTTGAATAAAAAACTATATTTTTTACTTCTACTGCTATAAAACATTACTGATAAAAATGTAAAAAAAAATCACATTTCTTCATCAGTTCAGGCCAATATGTATTCTGCTACATATTTTTGGTAAAAAAAAAATCCAATAAGCGAATATTGATTGGTTTGCGCAAAAGTTATAACATCTACAAAATAGGGGATAGGTTTATGGTCTTTTTATTTATTTTATTGTTTTAATTAGTAATGGCTGTCGATCAGCGATTTTAGCAGGAATGTAGCATTGCAAATCTGACACTGACACTTTTTTGGGGACCAGTGCTAAAAAAAAATGCATTGATTACTGTATAGATGACACTGTCAGGGAAGGGGTTGACACCTGGGGCAATCAAAGGGTTAAATGTGTCCGTCAGCCGTTTGCCTTGTTTACATGGGCAGATGGCTGATCTGTCTGCAGAAAACGATCGGCTGGTCGTGGCGGCCATGACCCGCTGATTGGCTCCTGCTGTGTCCAGTCATAGCAAGAGTGGTACTCCGGCGGCGCACGTGCACCCCCTAAGCCACGTGCACAAATCCACGTACCTGTACATGGTTTTGCGCAGCCGGGCCTCCCTGCCTCAGTATATATGCGGTGAACTGGTTAAAGGCTAAGTTCACCTTTCTTTTCTAAATTCCAGTTTCCCTCTGTACCAATATACCATTAGCGTTGCTTTTACAGAAATAAAAAAAGCTTTTCTCTTACACTCCCCTTATTGTAATGTCCAGCTAGCTGTATAAAAAAAGTCTTCATTATTTCCTGGATGAACCTTGGGATGTGACACAGAAAGGAGTTTTACCAGCTGACCTCATTAGCACACACCCTACACCTTCTACCCTCCTACACCAGCACATCACTACCACCCACCATCAGGTGTACATTTTCTGAATGCAATCATCTAGATACACAGCCATAGATCGTTCATTTGGCCATAAACTAAGTGTGATTGTACAAACTCATTCAGACTTACCAAATCTATATAATAATAGGAGGACACACCATCTATCCAAACACTCTGTTTTCAATCAGGCAGGTCCTTGCACTACATAGTTGATGCTAGATCCAAAGAAGATTGTATGGTGAGCTCTACAGAACCCAGGACATACGTCTCCTCTTTTCAATATTACAGCTCTATCCACATAGGCTGTTATCTGACCACTCAGCTCCTGCACACTCTGCCAAATGAAGGATCTATGGCTGTGTATTTAGTGAGAACGATATTCACTGACTGCTTTCAGATAAAACATGCGCCTAACGAGGGGTGGTAGTGATCTGCTGGAAGGGGGGGGGGCAAATGCAGGGTGTGTGCTAATGAGGTCAGCTGGTAAACTCCTTCCTGTGTCAAGTCTCAAGGTCTGTCCAGGAAATAATGGAGAAGTTTTTTTTTTTTTTATACTGCCAGCTGGGCACTACGGTAAGGGGTATGTGAAATAAATAGAAAGCGTTTTTATTCCTGCAAAAGTAGTAGGCTAATGGTATATTGGTGCATAGGGGAGCTAGAATTTAGGGGAAAAAAGGTGAACTTATCGTGTAATGTTCTCATATTTTTTAATAAGACAGAAGAAAATATTATGACACAAGGGGATATCACCA
>BLSH010049313.1:2777582-2828776 GCA_018402905.1 Glandirana rugosa
GGGGAAGGTCCTCTAGGACACGCACCAAAAGGTTATGTTAGTCACTAGTGGTAAAAGTGATTTATGTGTCGGTAGTTAAAAAAAGATGGAATGGTAGTAGAACGTATCTAGCAATTAAACCGTCTCACACGTCCTCGACTCGCTAGTCTATTGTCGTATACACGTCGTCTCGACGTCATAATTTTTGTCCTCTTCATACAGGGACGAAATTTTGATTAGTATGGAACATTTTAGACTAACATGTGAGAGGTGGTTTAGATGGTAGTTGATACATCACGTTAGCCCATTGATATCCATAGGCTGCCCTACACGTGGCAAAGTAGCTCATGGGACTTTTGGCTGCTTGCAATTTGCATGTTTTACTGTGAGTTTTGCTGCCAATTAATGCCTGCAAATGCGACTAGTTAATTTTAGATGTATAAAGGTGGCCATACAATATACAATCTAATTGTGCAATCCCTGTACTATTGCCTTTAGATTTACCAAAAATATATAATAGGAGGAAAGGCTTATCTATCCAATCACTCTGTATCCAATCAGGTGGGCCCTTGCACTACATAGTTGATGGTAGATTTGGTGGAGAGTGTACAATCAGATTTTACAAGGTATGATTAGTTTTAAAGCAGGGACATACTTCTCCTGTTTTTAATACTGCAGCTCTGCTGCACATATGCTGTTATCTGATCGCTCAGCTCCTGCACACTCTGCCAAATTAACGATCTATGCAAGATGATGGTAAGGTAGAAAAAAATTGATGGCTGTGTATTTAGTGAAAATGGTGATCACTGATTGTATTGGAAAACCACGCACAGGATCTCCTGGAAGGGGAGGGCAGGTGCAGGGTGTGTGTTAATGAGGTCAGCTTGTAAACTCCTTCCTGTGTCTTAATGGTTTTCCCAACCTAAGGGCCGTGCAGGAAGTAATGGAGAAGTTTTTTTTACTTTTTTTTTAATACAACAAATTGGAGGCCGAGGTAATGCCTGGTCTAGGACAAATAGAAAGCCTTTTCTTTTTCGCAAAAGAGGTATATTAGTGCTATATTGGTACACAGGGAAGCTGGAATAAAAAAATTAAAAAAGTGAACTTATCCTTTAAAGCACATTTACTGCTTTTGAAGAATATGTGAGTATTTGAACATCTTATGCCTGGACACAGTTTTATGTTAAAGAAAAAAAAACATTTAAATGAATATACATTGGTTCAGCATGTCATTTTCAGAACACTGAAGGCTTGTATGAAAGGGACTACTTCCGAGCTATAGTGTGCATGTCTTGGCTGACCGGGGTCAATGCAGACTAACACAGTTGCTGGTTATAATCTGTTATCCGGAGGCATGTTTTTAAAGCATCACATTTTTGAATGCACATATTCTTCTTTGTGCAAATGAGAGTTTGAGCCTAAACTCCTGCTTTGCATATGGCAGCAATTGTGCCCTGCACCTGGCAAACCATTTTAACTCTGTAGAAAACTGGGATAATCATTGGTGAGTGATATTGAGCGCATAGGAATGTATGCAGATTGAGCCCTTTTTGGAATTGTATCTTCTGGATATTAAAGTGGTCGTAAAGGCAGAAGGTTTTTTTACTTTAATGCATTCTTTGCATCAAGGTGAAAAACCTTCTGTGTGCAGCTTCCCCAGCCCCCCCCCCCCCCCCCCCTTATAATTACCTGACCCCGATCTCAATCCAGCAGCTCTCTCTCTCCTCACTGGCCATGAAGGCAGCAACAGAAACTATTGTCTCCTGCTGCTGTCAATCACAGCCTGTGAGGAGGGGGGGGGGGCTGAGACACACTGGCAGCGCTGGCAGGGGAGAAGAGTAGGCTTGGGGCTACTCTGTGCAAAACCATTGCACAGAGCAGGTAAGTATAACATGTTTGTAAACTTTTTCTTTTTTAAATAACAATCAATTTAACTGGTCATTGGCTTCAAAAACATAGGCTGCTCTGGTCACTTGCCGATTGGATTTCTTGGTTCAGGGGACAGATAGCTGTATTCCTTTGTAATCATTTCTTCATGTTGTTCTTCACTAGCCATTTACTTTCCCAGTGGAAGCACAGTTGGGTATTGAGTAGATAACGATGTACATTTTAATCATGTAGGTCTTACACTCTTCAAGAGTGGCATCAACTGAACATTTTGAATATCAAAAAAAAGGAAATAGTTAAGAATAATAGTAAGCGGTGTTCCGCTGCAATTGCATGGCGGGGGGGGGGGGGCAGTTTTAGGGAATATCTGAATTGCAATAGCCAACAAAACTTGCCAGCCAAAATGAACCATTAAAACCAGTAGATCCATTGGTTGATATATAGAATTAAACATCAATCTTTTAGATGCAGTGGTCCTTGACTACTTCTTCTCCTGGTTGGTGACATGCCGGGGTCATAAGGGGTTAATCCACATCAATGCAACTTGAAATCAAATGTGTTTAATATGTTTGCATGTTTTGGACTTTTGCTTCATGACAGACATTTTTAAAGTGGAACTGTTGGCAAAATCAAAAATGACATATCATTAGGATTAACACAGCAGTTTTTGTTCCCTTGTGACAAAGTTTTAATACTTGTTTATACTGCGGATAATTTTACACTTCCTGTAACAGGGGGACTGTGCTATTTGTTCTGCAGTAAAATCTCATAGCAATGTTGTAGCCTTAAACAGTCATGTTTAGACTTGGGTCTTGGGTTACAAAACCCAGGACCCTGCATTCACTATATCTGGTCTCCCACAGTACACGGAAATTATTTTCTCATCAGCAGTTATAGCAGTCGTGTGCCTTCTATTAGCGCCTGGTTAAAACTTTGTAGTAGGAGTTTTAATTCTCCTCTGACTGTCCTATGAGGTTGCATGACTCCTGACCCTCTGTCAGGACAGTGCTGATTGGCCCTGTGCTGATCACATGCGCCCTCCCAAAAAAACAAAAATAAAAAACCTCTCTAGCAATACACACCAAACTGAGCATGTGCAGAGTGCCTCCTAGGGCTCTGTACTATCAGCAGATGGATTGGGGACAGTAGAAGAGAGGGAGGATCAAACAACTTTTTTACACAATGTGCAGGATTAACCCCTTAGGTTCCACAGCGAGTATAACAAGAATGCTTTACTGCATATACAGACTGATTTAACTGTTGTGGGTTTAGTAACACTGTAAATGGATTTTAAATACCATACAAACAAGTTAAAGCCTAGCCACAGAGATAGATAACAGGTGTATAGGCGCTGCAATCCTCCCACATAAACGCTCCTCCCGGTGCTCAGACCTTGAGGCTGCTAACACCTCCAACTTACCAGAGTAAGGAAAGGGATGGTCGGCACTCAGGATGGCATCCAAAATGGTATTTCTTTATTAAATACATGTACAGAGCTATAAAACAGCCTACGCGTTTCAAACATTAGTCCTTAGTCATGGCTCATGACTAAGGACTAACGTCCAAAACATGTAGCTTTTCATTACAAATCATTATAACATTATTCAGACTTTGTGCTTTAGTAGCAGCCCTGATACAGGGCACAGACACAGATTTTGGACATATTTTAGTGGCAATGTATAAAATATTGCTACTACCTTATTATTCTGTTGTTACATTTAGTTAATGATTTAAATGATATAACTAAAGTGGTTCTATAGTCACAGCACACACTTTCATTTACTAGCATCAATAAAGAAATACCATTCTGGATGTCATCCTGAATGCCGACCATCCCTTTCCTTAGGCCCCATTCACACCTTAGCGTTTTGTAGTTTGAATTTGCTTGAAGCCTGAAGCTACAAAATGCTGGAGAGGAAAAAATCATTGATTCTCTATGGAGATGGTTCACATCTCCACTCAAAAACGCCTGAAACTCAAACAAGTTCCGGAGGTATTTTTTGCACAAATCGGGCATATTCCGGCGTTTGTATCCCATAGAAATGAATGGAAATGCGTGATTTGGGCGTTTTTGCGTGCATGTTCGTGCGTATTTCAGCTGAAGTAAAAGCTAAAAAAGCTGAACTACCTAGGAACAAATGATGCAATAGATATAATATTCTCTATTGGCTAATACAAAAATGCCAAAAGCCCATAAATGGCCAAAAACGCTGCATACAAACGCGCAAAAATGATCCAAAGCCGCGCGACAAAACACCGGAAAAAGCCCAAAGATGTGTCGCTCAGGTGTGAATGCAGCCTTACTGTGGCCACAGATAACACCTTTTAAGAAGTTACAGCTAAATATTTTTTTTTTGTTTCTTTTGAAAAACGGAGAATAAAAGGTGACCATTGTAAGCATCCCAGGCAATATTCTATGGATTGTCCTGTCCCTGTGAGGCCTCATGCACACAGGACATTTTTTGACGTTTTTACAGCAGCTGTTTTCAGCTGCAGATGTTTTTTTTCTACAGTCAATAAACCCTTCGTCATGTTATCCTATGTGTTCATGCACACATAGGCTGTTATCAACTGTTTTTAGCAGTGACGTTTTTGAGCTGTAAAAAAAACCCCAAGACTAGTGAGTTCTAAGAGATGTTTTTCAGCTGTAAAAACGTGCAAAACTGTGGCTCACCAACAGTTTTGGATGTTTTTGGATCCATTGAAAAATAAAAAAACGCTCAAAAACATTAGTGCTAAAAAACGCTGCTGCAAAAACGCTCAGAAAAAAACTGAAATAATTCACTGAAAGCTACTGACGTTTTTAGGATTTTTTTTTAACGTCCCGTGTGCATGAGGCCGAACTGTTACTTTTGTTGGACCCCTAGGCCTGCTACAGGAAGTGGAAAATAACAAATTCACTGGCCTGATTAACAGGTAATAAATTACGAATACTTCAAAAAACAAAAACTGCTATGTTAATGCTACTGACCAACTGCAGCATAGAGGTCATTTCTGGATTTTTTGATGAAAACAGGTGCAGAGCTAGGATTGGGTTTACTTTTAAATTCTCCTCTAAAGCCGGGTCCTTTAAATCCCTGCGATGGAAATTTATATGGAAACATTGTATCTGAAAATGACTATTTTACTGCAAATCTCTGCAGTCTCTGAAAATAAAATCAAACTTATTATAAAACCTGCTTGTTGGAATCTTACCTTCCTTATGAAAGAAACTGCAAAAAAAAAACAATCAGCCGAATTAATCCAAAACAGACATTTTTAAGTACTGCTTTTTTTTTTTTTTCAAAAAGTCGAATGCCATCTCTATTTATTGCAATATCAGTAGGAGCGGCAATGTTAGTGATCTATTACTCTGTGAACACATCAGTTCTACCAAAAAATAGTCTCCTAAATCCAAATCACAGCAGGCAGTATTCTCACTATACTCCGTATTACGGTTATATCCAGAGATGTTGTGTCGGGAACCAACCAATGCGTCCACCATGAAAAGTGACTTTTTTTTAGCTGTGTTCTTTTCTTTACATATTTGTCATTTGCACATTTTTGTGCTTTTTTTAAATTTTTCTTCAAAGGGTTTATGTTTGGTGTCCAAAAGTTGGTTTTGTTCAGTGTTTAATTTTCGATCTCCTTGAGCTGGTAAATTTGTAACTGTACGTTTTGGTTACGTCAAAGTTACTTCTATTTCCTCTGAACAATGGATAGCCAGCTTGTGCCGCTGAGTTTAGTTGTTCTAGAAGTTGACTAAGTGCTTTTTGTTTTGCCCCTTTCCGATGTACCCAAACAGGGCTTTTGTACAACCGCTCTCCTGCCCAACGGGTGCGCATGGCAACCTGCGTTGGACAAAATGGATGCTTCTGTATCAGCTGCCTGCATTGGTTTTAGAGCTCTCATGCGACTGACGAGATCTGCCGCTGATCCTCCTGCTCTCCCTCCGTGTCGCCCATCAAGGGCTGTCGCTTCTTTAGCTCTCGGTGGTACTTCGCCATTAGCGAAGCATAGATACATCCGTACGCTGCTGCCACTACCATCATAATGCAGACCACGCCGCAAACCACCCCCGCGATGATCACCGTACCAATGGCTCGCCGGACACTGGCAGGGCGGTACCTCTGTTTCTGTGGGCAGTCTGGCCCTGGGTCCGGCTCTGCGTGGGCAGGGCTTGCCTTTGTGCAGGGCAGGGATGGCCTTTCTACAGGTCCAGAGCTGTTTTCATCTTCTAGTTGTAGGCAGTAATTGAACATCTCAACTGGGACCATCCGCATGTCCCTCCCACGCAGGTCCTTGGGGAGGGTGCATTGCAGCTCATCAATTTTACCCCCTGTAGTGGAAGACATTGTTAACATTGTCAAAACCTTGCTAGATATAAATTTGCAAAACAATTTCACTATACAATCTTTCAGAAAGGTTTGATTGCATCCTTAAAGGGACAGTAATATAATTGTACTTTGCAAAATTATTTTACACACAAGGAAATGTAGTTTTACATTGACTTTTCAGCACACTTATGGGATGTACTCCACAGACCTAAAACAACTCTCCTAAAGCCAAACTCCTGCATTGCCTTCAGTTTTCAACAGTTGTACAGGCTCCTCTCCTGTACTGAAATTGCTTACTCTGATTTCACTGCACACTGTGAGCTTCTCATAATGTGCATTAGAAGGTGCAGCAACTCAAATAGAGCCCACCCTATTTCTTGACTGGAGGACATTCAGCATCCCCTAGCCCAGTAGTTCTCAACTCCTGTCCTCGGGACCCACCAACAGGCCAGATTTTAAGTATTACCTTGGGGAGATGCAGACTAGAATACTGCAATCACTGAGCAGCAAATGATATCATCTGTGATGTATTTCAGTTATCCTGCAAACCTGGCCTGTTAGTGGGTCCTGAGGACAGGAGTTGAGAACCACTGCTTTAGCCCTTTGCTCCTCAGTCCACCACTTTCATTCATTGGATTTTAGTTCAAATAATGGAAGCTCAGCATCATATGTGGGTGTTACCTAGGTTGGTCTGCATGCAAATGCAGCCTGCCTAGAATCCAGACTGATGTCCACTTATCAGAATATTTTGATATTTGCATAACTTCTCTGCTTGCATCTGGACTGAGGACTCTTTAGAGCAGTGGTTCTCAACTCCGGTCCTCGGGACCCACTAACAGGCCAGGTTTGCAGGATAACTGAAATGCATCACAGGTGATATAATTTGCTGCTCAGTGATTGCAGTATTCTAGTCTGCATCTCCCAAAGGTAAAACTTAAAATCTGGCCTGTTGGTGGGTGCTGAGGACAAGAGTTGAGAACCACTGCTTTAGAGGTATACAGAGGCAAAATACTGTAATGTTTTCAGGGAGCTATATGTAGCACCCTGCCAGGCCCTCCCACGAGCCATGATCTGCCTGCATTGCATTACAGAAGCACAGAGACACACTGATGATCACTGGGTCTAAAACAAGCTATGTAATATAAACAGATTTTTTTAAAACATGTAATGATGATGATGATGGGGAAGCAAGGGAAGATAAAATGTAAGCAGAATGAACTGCTACTTTAGCCACTTCTGGACCAAGCCTATTTCTGTCACTTGTTGCTTACAAGTTAAAATCAGTATTTTTTTTTTGCTAGAAAACTACTTGGAACCCCCAAACATTATATATATATTTAGCAAAGACTCTGGAGAATAAAATGGCGGTCGTTGCAATATTTTATGTCACACGGTATTTGCGCAGCGATCTTTCACACTTTTTTTTTTTTTTTTTAAATTACACTTCACTGAATTTTAAAAAGCCCAATTTTTTTGTATATTGTGAAAGATGATGTTATGGTAAATAGGTACCTAACATGTTATGGTTTAAAATTGCGCACACTCGTGGAATGGCGACAAACTACGGTAGTTAAAAATCTCCATAGGAGACGCTTTAGAATATTTTAACAGTTACCAGTTTAGAGTTAATGAGGAGGTCTTTTGCTAGAATTATTGCTCACACTCTGATGACCACGATGATACCTCACATGTGTGATTTGAACACCATTTACATCTCCGGGCGCGACTTACATATGCGTTTTCTTTGGTGGTTTTTTTTTTTTCTTTATTTTATGTATTTATTTTTTACATTATCCCTTTAAAAAAAAATCAATCACTTTTATTGCTGTCACAAGGAATGTAAACCTCCCTTGTGACAGTAATAGGCAGTGACAGGTACTCTTTATGGAGGGATCTGGGGTCTAAAAGACCCCAAACCCCTCCTCTGCACTTAAAAGTATTCAAAACGTCAAAATCAGCGTTTTTGAATACTAGTGAGTTTTCAAAATCGGCGCCATTGGCAGCCGAGTAAACTGGAAGTGAGCTTGTGATGTCACTTCTGGGCTACTACATTGGAGATCCGATCGAAGCCGGTTTCTGGCTTTACTCAGGACTCCGGCTAGCTGACGGACGTGCCGGCTGGACGCTCGGTTCTCCCTCCTGGTGGGACAGGAGACCTGGGCGGAGCGGTGGGAGTGGTGATGCCCCCACCCCCACTCCTTGTGATACCAGAAAGCCGACCACCAGCTCTAAAAAACGGTATGCAGGTTTCACCGTGGTACAACCACTTCCTCAAAAAAACATACAGGTACGTCATTTTGCGGGAAGTGGTTAAAACCTAGCTCCGACAAAAACAAAGCCAGGTAAAGGTTGAATCTTCATTTGGGTTTTTATTGCTGTATGTGACTCCACTGAAGGAAGTTTTCTTCACTACCTGTGTGGTCACCAAGACAGAAAGTAGGAACAATGTTTGCAATGGAAACACATACACTAATAAAAGCCTAAAGGGGAGTTTAAACCCTTTCCCACTGTTTCCCAAAGTAAAAGAAAAAAAATGTAGCTACTGAAAACCTCTATTTCTCATTATTTGCTATTTTATGTCACAGGACGATTTTTCATCTCCACCAAGGATGGCTCTTTTCCAGCTTTCTGCAGTGCACTTTGCAAAGTGCAGTTGCTTCTGCAAGAGCAGTTTCCCCACAGCTTAGTAAATAGGGTAAAACTTCACTTTGCAAAGAATATCCAATCACATACAAGGAAAATAACAAAAACGCATTTTTGCTTGCACGTGATTGAATGATGAAAGTCAGCAGAGCTTCTGCTCATTTACTAAGATCTGGGGTGCAACTGCATTTTGCAAAGTGCATAGTCTATTTATTTGCCTTTAGTAAATCAACCCCACAGTCTCACTGTTTATGCCAATTAGGAGCTTTTTTAAAAACTAAAAACCCCTGTGATCCTGTGATTCTCAGTCTTTGTGAATTGACTTCTACATACTAAATCTAGCAAACAGAACCGGGGCAAATTATGCTGATCCGTGCAATGAAGTCTTTCAGTGAATTGAAAAAAAAATTGCAATCAAAAATCAGCTTTGATGAATTGACACTGCTGTGCTTTACGCTAGAATTCTCTTTTAATTCCTTGGTCAGAATTGTACCGTCTTTGCGGAGTGTGATTGTGGCAGATGTAAAAAGTCGTAACAGCCCTCGTCGTGCCAGACTGTGGATAATTATCTTGGAGCTCTGTGACAGCGAACAGGTGCACCGCTTTATTACAAAATTATATTACTACTTAAGATCGCTCTTTAGTATGGATATGCGTACTGCGGGAGAGGAGGATCCATGCTTTGGAACTTCAGGAATAGTAAAAAAAAAACTTTGAGACTGTATGCTGTCATAACTTTAAAATTCCACATCACGGACAATGTTAATGGACAACTTTGGAAAATGGCACTAAACTGGAGGGACAAACACGGGAATGGAAGGTAGCCTGACACTGTTGGACTTGAGGACTTTTGCCATGGGGCAGAATGAAGCAGAGTTCACTACTGCTAGGTTTATCATTCTATTCAATACTAAACAAGTGTTTGTTTGGAGTTTTGTGTGGCGACAACCAGGTGAGGAGTACAAAGACAAGAGTGCCTTGCCTACAGTCAAGCATGGTGGTGGGAATGTCATGGTCTGGGGCTGCATGAGTGCTGCCAGCACTGGGGAGCTACAGTTCATTGTGGGAACCATGAATGCCAACATGTACTGTGACATACTGTAGCAAAGTATGATTCCCTTCCTTTGGGGACTGGGCTGCAGGGCAGTATTCCAACATGATAACGACCCCCAAACACACCTCTAAGATGACCACTGCCTTGCTAAAGAAGCTGAGGGTAAAGGTGATGGACTGGCCAAGCATGTCTCCAGACTTAACCCCTATTGAGCAACTGTGGGGCATCCTTAAATGGAAGGTGGAGGAGCGCAAAGTCTCTAACATCAACCAGCTCCGTGATGTCATCATGGAGGAATGGAAGAGGACTCCAGTGGCAACCTGTGAAGCTCTGGTGAACGCCATGCCCAAGAGGGTTAAAGCAGCGCTGGAAAATAATGATGGCCACACAAAATATTGACACTTTGGGCACAATTTGGACATTTTAACTTAGGGGTGTACTCACTTTTGTTGCCAGCAGTTTAGACATTAATTGCTGTGTGAGTTATTTTGAGGGGACAGCACGTTTACACTGTTATACAAGCTGTACACTCACTACTTTACATTGTAGCAAAGTGTTATTTCTTCAGTGTTGCCACATGAAAAGATATAGTAAAATATTTACAGAAATGTGAGGGGTGTACTCACTTTTGTGAGATACTGTGTGTATATATATATATATATATATATATATATATATATATATATATATATATATTACTTATAGTATACCGTATGTATCAGTTTTAAGTATAGAACCACAAAAGATCACCCCAGAGGCGTAGCTAGAAGCCTTAGGGCACCAGTGCAAAACACCATGAAAGGCCCCCCTGACCCACTGGTCTCGAGGCCCTTCCCTCCTAACCCAAGCCCCTTTACTCCCATCATGGGGCCCCACAGTGGGATCCTTTCACATGTTCTGCAGCGGGCCCCCTTCCTGCCATCTTGGAGCCCCCCACGGTGGTGGAACAGGGCCTGGTCACAAGTGCGACCTTTGCGACTCTTGTAGTTCTGCTACTGGGTGGAATGCTCTACAGTGTATCATGGGATGGGTGGAATGCTCTTCAGTGTCAGGGGATGGGTGGAAAGCTCTGCAGTGTGTCATGTGATGGGTGGAATACTCTGCAGTGTGTTATGTGATAGGTTGAAATACTCTGCTGTGTGTCATGTGACATGTGGAATGTTCTGCACACATACACACATACAAGTAGATCAAAACACACACACACACACACACACAAAATCACACACACACACACATATATAAATATACACTGACTTTCAAAAAAATCAGCAGTACAGTACCTTCAATCACACAGCTGGGTACTGCACTGTAGGGGGAAGCAGAGAGCACAGCACTCGGGAAGACACCTCTCCCTCCTTTGCTTTCACTTTGCTGAGTGTGTTCACTGTCTGATGGAGCTCCCAGTGCTGATGCACAATGGGGAGTTTGATCTGACAGCCTCTCTCTACAAGCCGCACGGGCCCCAGAGCAGGGGCAGGGTCGCCATTGCAACCTCTGCGACCCCTGTAGCTACGCCACTGGATCATCCATTTTAAAGTGTATCAAAAGCCTGTTTTGGATAGAATAGTGAAGGGTTAGAATCACTTTAATATTTTTTTTTTTGGCTGTCTGTGTCTTGGTGGAGAAATTTCCTCTTTCACATCCTGTCCCAGAAATACAACCGGAAGTGAGAGGAAATCTCTTCAAAGTTAGGGGAAATACCTTCTCACTTTTCAGTAAAATAGGTGTCCCTTTTGGAAGATTTTCCTTCACCTCCATGTTTCAGGTTCCATCACTTGCTGTGTTGGTGATAGGTCACCAGGATACCTAAAGAGAGTGATCTCTCCAGCAGGGACACAGACATCAGTAAAACAGAAAGCAACCAAGAATAACACAGCACAAGCTCTGCATAGTGTAGTAAATTATGAAAAACTCATACATTTACTAAGACCAATAGAATTCCATTCACAAAGGTAATTGAAGTTGAGTGGGTGAGCGCAGCTGTAGTGAAACTACAAGAAGGGAGCTGGCAATATCAGATGGGGATTGCCCAGACTTTGCCACAGGCATGGGGAGATAAATGAAAGCCAAGCACTGCTGTGGAATTCCAGTGAGCACATGCAAACTCAGAAGTGTGGCCCCAGAACCAGGAACCTCCTCCACCTGACGTCACTCCTCGGATATGAGCAGTCGGTGATGCATTTTGAGGTGTTCAAACCTCTTCATCGGCAAGGCTGATGTCACTGGCTCCCTTCCCATGGTTTCACTACAGCTTCGCTCACTCACCTGACTTCAGTGAGTGCAATTATATTGGTCATAATAGATTTACAGGCTTTTAATAATTTATTACACTGTGCAGAGTTTGGCGGCATATCTTGCATAGTTAGAAAAGTTTCTCTATTTAGTTTTGGGCTACCCATGGCATTTAATATTTCTTTGTGTTCTTGATTGTTTTGTGTTTATTTTGTTTTACCTATTTGACATCCCACTGTGTCACTCTCTTGATAACCTTCACAAATGGTAGGGGTGGTTGAGCTTTGTTGATCGTGTGGTATTCCCATGGGATCTTTCTGCCTATTTCTATCAGTAAAACAGAGGTTCTAACCCTTTCCCCTTGTTTCTATAATTACCAAATGTAGGACTCACATTGGATTACATTACAGACTTTATTCTGGCCTAAGAAACCTTTTATGAAGGGCAGCTGTAGAAGTTCTAATTGTTTTTAAAGGCGATGACCTCATTGGTTCAAATGAAACAACTGGCCCCTGGAGGATCCAGGAGGCAAACTAAGCAAGATAGAGTCTGAATTCTGGATTCAATATAGAAGCGTAGCTACCTACCTCTGTACGAGAACCACTCCATCCAGTGTTTGAAGTCTCGTAGGTTGCAATCACACTCCCATGGATTATCACCCAGCTGAATGTTTTCCAGGCTACCTAGAGGCTCAAAAGTCATCCTGTCCAAACTCTGTAGCCGATTGGAGCGCAGTGATAACCAGTGGAGTGTCGATAGGTCATCAAACAATCCCGGAGGTAACTGGGACAAAAAGTTGAGAGACAGGTCCAGTCTACGAAGCTGTGGCAGGCCTTGAAGGAGATCTCGCTCTATACTGCGAATGCTGTTGTTCCGAAGACGAATTTCTGTGAGGTTTCCCAGATCTGCAAAGAGGCCTGGGGGTAACTGGTCAAGAAAGTTATTGGAGAGGTCCAAGCGGTGCAGAGATGTCAAGTTTGAGAAAGGTCCTCCAGCAAGAGAGGTTATCCGGTTGTTGAGCAGCAGAAGGATTCGGATGTCCTGTGGAAGATCAGGCGGTATGGATGTGAGTCCTCGGCCACTGCAGTCCACCTCCATGCTGTCGGAGTTACAGATACACAGTGAAGGACAGGAGAGGAAGGAGGAGGCCGCACACAAGGACAGCGAGCAGACCAAGACTGAAAGACAAATGGAGAGCATCAGAAGAGTGCAAAAACACACAGCGGTTTAGAAAGGCAAATTCAGGTGCCAAAAGCAAATATACCAGAGAAGTCAATCGAGTTTGAGAAAATGTTAAAGGTCAAGTCAAATAAAGATGCAACCACAAGAAATAGAGGAAGATAAAGATAGGTAAACAAAAAAGGAAATGGATTGTTATAAAACATTCTTGAGCAGCTGGCAGACATACATAATATGGGCAAAAGATTGTGGATATCTAATCATCATACCTACTATATGGCCAAAAATATGTTGACCCACCCCTCAAAGGATTTCATTCAAGTTTTTCCAAAGAAAGTTACTGGTAATACTACAGAATTCAAAGACATTTTAGGCAATTGTGCTTTTCTAACCTTGGGGTAACAGTTTGAGGAAGGCCCTCTTCTGTTCCAGCATGACTGTGCCCTCCATAATGACAGGGCTCTACCAGTTTGGTGTGAGAGAACTTGATTGACCTGCTCAGTGCTGGGATAAGGTCATCTAGACACCAGGGCGAACATGCCAAACTGCGCCCCCCAAAGATATACGAGCGTTATGTGTCAGCAAAATTCCCTCACAGAAAACACTAAGCCCTACTTACCCCCTAAGCATAACCCCCACCCCCATCACAAATCTTTGCCCCCCTATCCCCCCCCAGGAAAAAAAATTCACCCCTCCTAGCAAAAATCCTCTTCCCCTAAAATGTCCCCTCCTAGTACACATCTTCTCCCCCCACCTTCAAATCTCCCTCACCCCCCCTCCCAACACAAATGCTCCTAAATTACCATTCTTAGCACCCCCCTCCCCCAAATTTCCCCTCCAAGAACAATACATTCCCCCTGTCACCCCCAAATTCCCTCTTCCAACACAAATCTAATCTCCTTGTGGTACCCCCCCCCACCTCACATGATATCACAGCGCCCTGGCCCTGTTATGACCTGACCCCTACTGACCACCTTTGGAATGAACTAGAATGCAGATTGCAAACAAGGTCTAGTCATCCTACATCAGTACCTTAACTCCTCCAATTGTGTGGCCTAATAGTTTAGAAAATCACAATATGTAAAGCATAGTAAAAACTAGAACTTCCCATTCACTAACCAGCATTACAGCAAATATCTGTAATTTGTTTTAAAAAAAAGGCCTCGCAAACAATGCTTCCCTGATTATTCACTTTTAAAATTTGCTATTGAGGTGTATATAAAGTTAAAACTTTTGCAGAGAAAAGTGAGGTATTTTAGCCATGCCCTACTCCTATACAAAATAATCTAGCATGAAATACACTTGGATATGTGGCATACAAAGCATACATGCTTCATTCCTACCATCTAAGACACCTAAACCTTGTTTATTGCCTTCGTTCAATAAAGTCAGCTTTTATAGACACCTGAACTTGTGCTGGTCAACATCCTCCTGACACATTATAGTACACCTTGATCTTGGAGCTCTTCAATTTTCCCTCGTTAGGCAGATTATCTTAACAGCCAAGCTCATAAATATCAAACAGAATAGAACATTTGCAGTTGTCTTTTCATTTCTCATTCTAAACCTCCAGTGGCTAAAAATGTCTTTTTTTTCCCCCGCTCATACCTTTATGGGTTCTTCTAAATTTCCTGTGAAATGTCTACATTTACATGCCATCAGTGAAGGGGTGATGATAGACTGGCCTTTGGCAATGTAAAGACTTGAGTTGCAAGTTATTGTATACCTGGCTGAGGTTCACCATTAAGAGGGAAGCTGACACAGGTCCCACCCTACCCACTTGACTTTTGAGTTTTCTGCCTGTCCATTGTAGCATTATTAGGATGATAGGAAAGTTGCGCCAGCCCCATATAGGCCAGGTAAAATTTTCACCAAAAACGTGGCCGCTATGTTTATTTTCACCATCTAGAGCAGTGTCTCTCAGCCTTTTCAACACCATGGACCCTGGAACCCTTGAAATAGTTCTCTGGTCTCGGGGAACCCCTGCTAAAAATTAAAAATCTACAACTCATGATACATTAGTGTGATGGTCAATGGGGAGAATGCTCCTTACACTTGTGGTCATTGGGAAGAATTACCCCGTACAGATAGCTATACAGATAGCTAAAAACATCAATGATGTCATTGGGAATTTATCTGAGAGGTAGAAATTGACCATTGCTCAAGGAACCCCTAGCAACCTCTGGAGGAACCCTAGGGTTCCGCAGAACCCTGGTTGAGAAACCCTGATCTAGAGCTTGTGCTTGCTAATTTTTAGCATGAGCTGTTGGCACCAAAAATATACAAGTTTTGGCATTTCCTTAAAAAGTTCCCAGTAGATAAAAATCACTAATCCTTAACTTAACCTTGGCACTTTACCAGTTATGTAAATCTGAATTCACATGACCTCTAGAGGCACATGATAATTCTGTTTCCTTGTTGTATAAGCAGCATTCCAAAGGGTGAGGTAGTATATTACAATTGAGATCTTCTAACTCTAATTTGTAACCTTAAAACTATTTCTTACCCAATTAAAAACACACATTCTGCACTTAAACCTTCATCACAAGCATGTTTTATTGCTGATGCATTTCAAGGGCTATGATGCAGAGGGTCCACCCTTGAAAGGTGTCAGCGGTGATGCATACTAGAGGCAGTGCCTACATGCTGTCTAGCATAATCTTCTACAAAGGTGAGTTGTGCAGGTCTTTTTATTAGGCAAAATTAGTTTGCAAAGTATGAGTAAAAGACTTTACAAATTTTATGAAAGGTTTTATGAAGGTGTCACATGTTTGTGCACTTTCTGTTTGTTCAGTAATACTAACTCTTACTAAAACCTGAACACTAACTTAAAGCTGAACTCCAGAACAGTATAAAACACACAACTGCAAGGGAAGGGAGAAAACAGCATGGACCTCTGGTGTAGTAAAAAGATCAAAGAGCTTTATTTAAAACAACATGTTATATACTCATAAAATAAAATGTGACAGAGTACAGGAGGCAGAGTCAGGTTATCTGAAGAGGAGGAGTCCTCCAAATGCGTCCTGCAACTCCACTTTTACAGGAGACCACTGTCCGCTGAGTGCTGTGCTTGGGATTGAGTGAGATGAGCAGGAGCAGAGACATGGTATCCAGCCCAGCTCTTGACTTGTCAGCTAGCCACACAGTGATCCGAACACTGGCTGCTCATCCATCCTATCCTTGTGACTGTGCTGTGTGTTGAGTGGGCTCTTTCTCGTGGACCATAGGTGTGCACACATAGGGTGGAAGGTGTGCCTGGGCACACCCTAATCACCCTGTATTGTGCATATTCTCCCTGCTGCCTGACTACAGAGAAATTGACTGGGGAATCACTGTCCTCAGTCTCTTTCTCTATCTCAAAAGTGAGACATCAGGGGTTTGTTTAGATCCCTGATATTACATCAAAGCCCCCCAGTAGGGCTCCTAAAATAAATTGTAAAAAAAATAATAAAATATAATATTGTAAAAATAATTTAAAAAAATGAAATTGTAAAAAACAAATAAAATAAAATAAAAATAAACTATTGACACCGTCCTCTGCCCTTCTGATATATATACTCACACACTCATGTTTGTTTGCGCTTTGTGGTGCACACCCTAATGCAATAGGCTGCACACAGCTATGTCGTGGACTATATGCGCTCTCATATTTTATTTTGTGAGAATATAACATGTTGTTTTAAATAAAGTTCTTTGATCGTTTTACTACCCCAGAGGTCTGCACTGTTTTCTACCATCTCTTGCTTTTGTCTTTACAGGTAGTAGTTCCCTTTCCCTTGTTACATCAGCACTCCTCCTAGTGTGTAGTAGTTGTGTGTCTAGGTGTTGGGCTACCCACTCAGTAGTTCACATTATTTATCAATTGCTGTATTTACAGGGGGTATAGAAAAGAATCACCCCCTTTAAAATAATCACATTTTGTTGTTTTGCAGCCTGAAATGAAGACACACTGTTTTTCTTTTATCCAGCCGAATTTATTCAGTGCAACTTAAAACATTCAAGTGAAAGATATAGCACCGACTTGTCAGAATTTTTTTTAAAAAAATTCAAAAACAGAATCACTGAGTTGGAAAAAGGATCACCCCTTTGTGTCAGTATTTTGTTGAACCACCTTTTGCCTCACTTACAGCTTTTTGTTTGTTGGGATATGTCTCTGCTACCTTTGTACATCTAGACTTTGCAATAATTGCCCACTCTTCTTTGCGCAACTGCTCAAGTACAGTTAAATTTGATGGTGACCATTTGTGGACTGCAGTCTTTAAGTCATTCCACAGATTTTCAGTGGGGTTTAAGTCTGGGCTCTGACTAGGTCATGCAAAGACATTCACCTTTTTCTCCTTCAACCACTGTCTGGTCATTTTTGCTGTGTGCTTTGGGTCACTGCCATATTGAAAGGTAAACCTTCTTCCCATTGACATCGTGCTCCAGTCCCTGCTGCAGAGAAACACCCCCATAACAGGATATTACCACCTCCATGCTTTACTGTAGTAATGGTGTTATTTTGGGTGTTGAGCTTTATTGGATTTCCGCCAGGCATATTTTTTGGTATTAAGGCTGAATAATTCAATTTGTCTTATCTGACCAGACAACTTTTTCCATGTGGCCTCAGAATCTTCAAGGTGCGTTTTGGCAAAGCTCAGTCATGACTGCATGGGGCCTTTCTTGAGGAGTGGCTTTTTTCTTGCAACCCTCCCATACAAGCCACATTTATGGAGAATTTGTAATATTGTTGTCACATGCATGCAATGACCACTCTTTGTCATAAATTCCTGCAACTGCTTCAGAGTTGCTGTAGGCCTCTTGGTTGCCTCTCTGACAAGTTTCCTCCTGGCTCTTTCATCCATTTTGGAGCACCTGTGTTGTACCAAATAGCTCCCACTTCTTAATAGACTACACAGTGCTTACAGGCATTGATAAAGCCTTTGAAATATTTTTGTATCCATTTCCTGACTTTTACCTGTCCACAACTTTATCCTGGAGATCTTTTGACAGTGCCCTGCCACCCATAGTTTATTGTCTGCTTAAGGGATTACTAAACTCAGTAATATGAAAATAGTTAATCTGCCCCCCCCCCACACACACACGCACACACACACACGCACACTGCCCACAGTTTATAAATCTTCTTTTCACATTACAATACTGCCACTATATACCTTTTTTTAATGATCTGTATACCATGGTCAGTGATAAACTGCACAGTTTTTCCAGTGCTGAGAGTTCAGGTAGGAGAAGATTTCCACTATAGCCTATATACACGCCCACATGTGTGATGTCAATATCATGAGACGTGGCTAGCTCTGAGAACAAGTAAAAGTTCTCTCCAGCATAAAATACACAACTGAGCATGTGCAGGTCGGCTACCCTGCCTGTGTTAAGCTGGCCTTCCCCAGATAGACAGTTCAGGGTGGGGAAGATCTATGCATACAAGATAAAACAGCCTTTTTGCACAATGCAGAGGATTAACCCCTTAAGTTCCACAGTGAGTATAACAAGCATGCTATACTGCATATGCAGACTGATTTTACTGTTGTGGGTTTAGTAACACTTTAAGTTGCACTACCAGGGACTGAAATGCTCCAGGAAAGCTCTTTTTATGCTGAACTAATCAAAATGACCACAGCTGATAGTTGAAAGTCAAATGGCTTTGTGTGCCACTGAAAGGTGATTAGCTACACCTGATTGAGTTCACAAGTCATTTTTAGGAGGGGGGGAGGGGGCTGATCCTTTTTCCAACTCAGTGATTCTCTTTTTGAGATTTTTATTTATCTTTATTGAGTTTGATTCTGTTTTTTAATTTTTAATTTATCTTTATTTATTTTTTTTTGACATGTTGATGTTATATCTTTCACTTGGATGTTATAAGTTGCACTGAGTAAATGCAGCTGGATAAAACAAAAACTGTGTCTGCCTTCATTTTAGACTGCAAAGCAACAAAATGTGATTATTTTAAAGGGGAGCGATTCTTTTCGATACCCACATACCGTACATTATATTATAAATATAAATATACAATTTACATTTATAATTTGAAGCCATATTCATGTCACCCATAGCCTTTTGGTTTGTTATGGTAGATGTGTCAAAAATAGGATTCATGCATTTCTAGAAGCTATAAAATGACACTGAACTGTGAATGCAGAGGTTCACTTGATTGTTGGTGGTCAGGAAGGAATTTGTTCTCTGCTGAAACAAAGATGCTCATTACATTTTTGTGTGCTCCTCTGATCAGCAAATTTTTCTAAAGAGACTAGATTATTTCCCTTGGATTTGATGGCCATGTGTTTTTTTCACCCTATGTACAGTGTCTTTGGTTCTGCCTCCCTCTGCCAAGGCAGCTCTATTACACGCATACAGACGCAGGGCAAACAAAAAGACTTCCCATCTCTCTGGAGATTTGTCAGAATGAATTTCAAAAGCGTTTTCAGTGAGGGAACAGACCAGAGGCTGGATATGTGCCGTACAGCCACTTCGGTGCCGCGAGCAACGTCAGCAGCACACTGTATATACAAATAGGCAACCAGCGGGCCCACTTACTTTAAAGGGCATCTTCCTTTTTTCTGGTGTCTAAATTTAAACATGACATTAAGATTTTATCCACTTTAACATGGATTTTTTAGGTTCATATTTTCTAAATAATGCAATAATTCGATTTGTTTTTGGTGCAATCTCTACCTGTGAGATTTTGAAGCACTTGGACAGATTGAGGTGAATGGCTCAGTGTTCTTTGTACTGCACTCTGGAATATGTGAGAGCCTGCGGTGGGATATTAGAGTGCAAATCTTTATTTAAAATCTTGCTTGTAAATGCCGTTTCACACAAGGGCGACCTGTCAGGCGACTTGTCAGCCTGACAAATCACGCTCCATTCAGTACAATGGAACCATTCTAATAGGAGCGACTCGAGAAAAACTTCCCTGTACCTTTTGGAGGCGACTTCGGAGCGGCTTGCATTGACTTGTATTACAGAAGTCGTTTGCAAGCCGTGGTGTGCGGGGCGGTTTCAGAGTAGCACGACTTAAGGCTCCATGCACACTATCTGATAAACTACTGTTTTTGGTCGTTTTGGCGTTTTTTTTTAACAGCCCAAAAACGCCACTTTATCCTATGTGCCCATGCACACATGGACGTTAATTGTTGTTTATCAGCAGTGGCTGTTATCTGGCTGTTATCTGAACGCCCTGAATTGGCGTTCAAAAGTCGTTCTTTTGACCACAAAAAACGCCAGACACCGCTAAACGCTCATAAACGCTGGTAAACAGCTGTTTATCGGCATGCGGCATTTTTTTCAGTCAATGGAAGCTAATGAAGAAAAGAAAAAAACCGCCAACGCCGGTAAACATTGCTTACAAAACGCTGCAAAAGAACGTTTTGTAAGCAGCGTCTCCTGCCCGACGCCGAGAGAGCCCAGATAGCGTCCAGTGTGCATGGAGCCTTAAAGCCCCCCTGTGTGAACCAGCACTTAATAAAAACATATTTACATATATACAAAAATAAGTAAAATAAATATATATACAAAAATAAACAAAAACTAACAAGCTTACATCTGCAGATAACAGAAAAGAAAACGGGCAAAAAAAAAAAAAAAAAAACATACAAAGAAACATATTGTTTATCACCAATAAACTACTAATATCTGCAACAAAATCCTAACCTCCACCTAAGCACACCCTCAGGCCAAGAAACAATTAAACATTTAAACCATGCATGCAGCCTTTTTTTTTTTTAAACTGATCGTAACAATATATAGGGGACTTAAAAGGACAGAATGAGAAGCTGCACACCCAGAGACTGACAGACAGACCTGACATTCCTCCACGACTTTGTCTAGGCCTCCCGCTGCCACCTGCCCTTGTCAAGATCCTGAATATTCCCAACCTCACCCAGAATGTTGTGCACTACCACCTTGACAGGAAGGACTGTTTTCTGAGTGGAAACCTGACACTGTGCATTCCATGTTAAGTAATGGACTACTAAACTGACTAGAAAAAGTGTCTTGAAATCAAAATCCTGGCAAGTCTGAAAAGCCCTGTATGCTCATTCAACATAACACATGTGGGAAACAAAAGGGATACCTACAGCCCCATCCACCCGCTTATAGACTTCTATATTGAAGAGGCACTAAAGCAAGAAAAGATCCCTAGTCTCCTCCACCCCACCACACTCCACTCTTGGACAACCATGGTTCTCCACAGAGCGATGCTTCAGGTTGCCCTTCACATAGAGTCTGCCATGGAACAATTGCCAGGCCAAATTCCGAAACTATAAAGTGATTTTCTTCAGATTAATCAAATGCAGACCCTCCCTCATAACAAGGCCTGGGCAATCCCTCAAGGCTAGTGGCTCACTAAAGACATATTCAACAATCCTCCTCTTCAGAACCTTCCCAGGAAGAGACTCTCTGCCGTCACTTGCCACTGCTGAAGCATTTTTAGGTACAGAGCAGCGTAAGCCAGGAGCTTACCATGTTGGACCATCAGGCTTTTCACTGGCCCACCATTCTGCCAGCTACGCAGAAAAGGCCTAAACCAGGACTGAAAAATACCAATCCACCCAGATGGGTTCCTTTGCCAGCTTGCTACCAATTATATATTTTTTAAAAATCAGAGAAAAGAATACCCCTGGGTTGACCATACCTAAGCCATCCATCCATATTAGCGTGTAAGCTCCTCTGGTGCAGAAACTGATTTGAATGGCTTAGTATTCTGTGTACAGCACTGCAGAATATGTCAGAGCTATATAAAAATTTGTGACTGTAGGGAAAACATTAGAATGTAAGCTTCTCTGGTGCAGAAAATGATGTGAGTGACTCAGTGTTCTTTGTACAGCACTGCAGAATATGTTAGAGCTATATAAATATCTAAAGATAAGTGTGTGTGGTGAGGACACATGGAATAATGGGGAATTAAATGTATAATCATTAAGTTTATAATACAATATATCTGTTCTGTCGTATCTCTGGCATCTGTCTTTAGAGAATCAAATTCTAAATCCTATTTTCTCTCAGCGATTTTAATCGCTGACCTCATTTCACTTCAGTTCAGCAATATTCTGGGGCTCAAATTCCCGAGAATGGATAAATACCCAGTGTCCTTGCAACCTTTTTTTTTTTTTTCTGCCGTGTACTCAGCGGGTTTTGAAGTTGTTCTATTTTTAAGGCTCTCTGAAGTAGTGAACAAGGCTCCCCAGGAGCAGCAGTCAATGCAAACTTAGCTGGAAAGATAATATTTTTTTATCTCCTAAACTGTCAATGGATAGAAAACTGCAGAAATATTTGCTCAGGGCTCAGATCCTCATTAAAGCTGAACTCCAGGCACACAAAAGTTAATTTAAAGCAAAACTAAAGTTTCAATTTTAAAGACTGCGAGCAGGCAGGCTCTTTATCGCTGAAGAGACCTGCAATGTCTTGTCTAAAATAAACCTACCTGCCTGCTCACAATCTCCTTCGGAATGTAAACTGAGCTGCACAAGCACAACTCAGTTTACATTCCTGTGTGCTGGCATGACTGAACTCCAGTACATGTGCAGGAGTGATGTCATCCCTAGCTGGCCAATGAAGAGCTGCAGCCCATCACCTGGAGGAAGATGCCAGTATACTTCCCATATCCCTGTACAGTGCATCCAGAAAGTATCTACAGCGCTTCACTTTTTCCACATTTTCCACAGGTGAATTCCAATTAAGTTGTGGAAACAGCTCAAGGATGATCAGTGGAAACAGGATGCACATGATCTCAATTTGTCATGTGTCATTTGTGATTTTTTAATTTTTAATAAATTTTCAAAGATTTCAAATAAACTTCTTTCACGTTGTCATTATGGGGTATTGTTTGTAGAATTTTGAGGGAAATAATGAATTTAATCCATTTTGGAACATAACAAAAAGGTGGAAAAAGTGAAGCGATGTGAATACTTTCCTGGATGCGCTGTATACTGTGTTCACTAAAATGCTCGGCCAAGAGTTTTGTTTACTTTCTGCTGACACCACTGATTGTCGAAGCGAGTTCCATATCCTTATCGCCCTGACAGTGAAAAATCCCCTATGCAGCTTAAGGTTACACCGCTTCTCCAATTTCATTGAATGGCCGGTGCCTGCCTTCTTATACTCCCTGAGACTGAATAGTTTTTTCCCTATGCTAGAATCACCATTGAGATATTTGCATATCGCTGTCATATCTCCTCTGATGCGTCTCTTCTACAGGGAGAATACGTTTAATGCTTGTAGTCGTTCCTCGTAATTGAGGTCCTCCAGTCCCCTTATTCATTTTGCTGCCCTTGCCTGGACTATCTCCAGTTCCACAACATCCTTCCAGAGGATTAGTGACCAGAACTGGACGGCATACTCCGGATGTGGCCACACCAGAGTTTTGTAAAGTGGTAGGATTATAGTTTTACCACTTGCGTAAATTCCCTTTTTTATGCATGCCAATATTCTGCTAGCTTTGCTTGCTGCAGAACTACTAGGAGCCCCAGATCTTCTTCCATTCTGGATTCCCCCAGAGGTTCTCCCCCTAGCGAGTAACTTGTGTTCATATTTTTTGACCCCAAGTGCATTACTTTACATTTTTCAACATGAAACCTCATTTGCCATGTAGTTGTCCATCCCTGTATTTTATCGAAGTCTTCTTGTAAAGTTTCTACATGTTGCTGTGAAGTGATTGCCCTGCTTAGCTTCGTATCATCAGCCAACACTGAGATTGCACTATTTATACCAACCTCTATATCATTTATGAATAAATTAAACAGAATTGGTCCCAAGATAGAGCCTTGGGGTACCCCACTTACCACTCCAGACCAGTCTGAGTGCATGCTGTTTGTTTATCACCACCCTTCGGACGCGCCCCTGTAACCAGTTTTCTCTCCATGAACAAACCCTATGGTCCATCCCTACAGACCTCAGTTTGTAAATTAAGGGGGGACTGTATGGAATGCTTTTGCAAAATCCAGATACACCACCTCCACAGGCCTTCCTTTATCTGGATGGCAGCTCACTTCCTTGTAGAATGTTAACAGGTTTGACAAGAAAAACCTTTCGTAAATCCATGCAGATTACTACTAATGATTCTGTTTACACCAGCAAATTCTTGAATATAGCCCCTTGTCATCCTTTCCAATCGTTTACATACTATTGATGTTAGACTGACCGCCTGTAATTTCCAGGAATATATCTCTGCCCTTTTTTTGAATATTGCTACTATGTTGGCCTTTCACCACTCAGCTGGTACCATTCCCGTCCATATGCTGTCCATAAAAATTTGAAAAGTTCTTTGAGGACCCTCGGGTGTAAGCCATCCAATCCTGGTGATTTATTTGTGTTAAGCTTTACTAGTTTTTCAGACACTGGCTTCTGTTAACCACAAGGGTACATTCTGTGATGCATTACTAATGATATAGTCTTGATTACTATACCCCTCCTTTTTCCTTTGTGAAAACTGAGGAGAAGAATGCATTTAGTACATTTGCCTTCTCCTTGTCATTTGTACAAACTTCCCTTCACCATCCTTTATGAAGCAATTTTTTAAATGTTTCATAGCCATCAAAGATAAAAATCCACTTAGTGTGCACCAAATGCCTTTTCAAAACTAGTTATTACCATGTAGAAGTAGCAGTGACATCATTACTGTGCTGTACATAGCCTGTGCAGAGAATAGAGCTGTGGGAGAGACCCAGAAGTCCCCACCCACTACAGGCTGCCAGCAGAAAACTACAGAAGGGGCGGAGACAAGACCAGTCATCCTGCACAAGGAGAGAGAGCAGCAGTGAGCGGTCTTTATTACAGGAAGCTCCTGCACAGAGTTAAAATAACACTGGATTACTGCACAGATCTGGAAGAAATGCACAAAGCATACCAAGATTCAAATAAAAATACACATGTATCTTGGATTTAAAGAATGCTTGTTTATTCCAGAGTTCATATTTAACATGTTACAATTTGATTGTACAATCTTCTTTAGACTTCATTCACACTTGCAAATGGGGCCATCTGTGATTACCTGCCAGACACTCAGTGGGGATTCCTGCGAATAGCTCTGGATGGGAAGCCTCTCTACAATGGGAGGATGACAAGTGCCCTCAGCTATTTGTGGCTCTTCAAATGTGATGGGTCTTGCAGTGATTACCTGTGGATGATCTGCCCTAGACATAGACTGTCTGATTTCCCACTTGCATCTGTTTGCAGGGAACCCTGCTGAGTTCTCCATGGATAATTGCAGTCAGCCCCATTGTGATTGGGGCCTTAGATCTACCAACAAGTATGTAGTGCAAAGGCCTGTCTGACTAGATAACAAATTGATTGGTTTGAATAGGTAGTTCCTCACATAGCATAGTTTTGGTAAATCTTAAGCTGATTGTACAAATGTTGTACAGTCAGGGTGCAATGTGTACGGTGACGGAAACGTGTCTACCAAAAGGATAAGTCAGACGTTTAGCACCTGGGAATTAGATAAAGCAATGGTTTTCTTTTGAAATTTTGAAACTTTTCAAACTGAAGTCTAGGCAACACTGCAATCTTTTACTTCTAGCCTTATAATTAAGCAGCAAGAGACCCCCTGAAAATAAGATTTCTGGTAATTCAGAGGTCTCACTACCTATACGTCTTAAAGAGATAAGAAACTAGTGAGTGCTTCCACTCAGAACTGAAGTACTATGTCAGGGTGGATTGACTCTTTAAAACCAGTGATCTTCATGGTCAGGGGTAACAATAAATCAGTTATGATGTGAAATATAGTTCTGAATGCGAGTCAGTGAATTAATGAATCTTCTTATTCAGTCTTCCATGATAGTTGTCTCATTCCCCTCTGTTATGTCAGCTGATGGAAATTTCCAGCTGGATGGAGCTGGGAGCCAATTCATTGGTAATTTATTTCTAGAAATAGGAGGCTACTGGATGGGAAAGAATTGACATATGTAAAAAAAGGATGTGAAAGCTGAACTGCGAGTGACCTTGCCATTGAGGCTTCATGGAATTGTATTGAAAAACTCTGATGCTGAGTGGAGCCCATTCCCTGGGCACACTTATCTTCCTGATGGGGACATCACAGGTGGTATTTTTTTTAGCCATGTTGGCTGATAAGAGGTGACATCGGTGTACAGGTAAAAGAACGAAAAGAGTCCGCACCAACCATGCGCATTACCCAAGTGGTATTTATTGAAATCAAAAAGAAGGAAACATACTCACAAACAAGTGGATACCAAAAGCTTTTCAAAGTCCACAACGGACACGGAGCTACCAGGTCACCAGGATCGTGTCCAGCATGCCGGAGGACCTTCCAGATGGCTGCTGCTTTTCGAGGGGAAGCCCCCTCTGCCCCTTGGGTAATGCGCAAGGTTGGTGCGCCCTCTTTTCGTTCTTTTACAGTGTTTCCATTGGGTGTCCCCTGACCCTTGGAGGGCAGCAAGGCCTGTGCATACACTGGGAACCATAGGAACTCCAGGCTATCTCTATTGCCTTCGCACCACTTTTGAGTGCAGGAGAATTTGTTTGACTGTGATCAGTGTACAGGTACTGGATATACAAATGGAATTAATGTATGGATATTCTTACATAATTACATTGGTTCATTTTGGGGCAGTGTAACTATGCATACACCATACTTGTGGGATCTCTGTGGAAGTTGGAAATCATTGTAGTAGGCAGTGCTACTCCAGTGATCTCCACTAGCTTCTGGGTCCCAAGTCGAATGGCTGCTCTGCTGCATTGTGAACACAGAAGGTTGCATGCTTGACATGACCGCTATTCAGAAAACACTTTGTATTTTCCCAATTGGACAAGGTGGGGATTGTGACATCACCGCTCCCTCCTCTCCACCTTATCGAATTAGAAAATGCTTTGCCCATGCGGGCGACTCTTGTGTTCACAGTGCAGCAGGGCAGCCACTTCAACACAGGACCTGGAAGCTACTGGAGATCATTGGATCACAGTGCCTACTACAGCAATTTTCAGCTTCTATCTATTTTTTTATTTTCCTTCTGCCATTCCCTCTCTCATTCTTTCTGTATATCCATTCCCCTTTCTCCCTCTCTCCCTTCTCTCTCTTTCTCCATATTTCTCTCTCTCTCCATATTTTTTTCTTGCTCCATATTTCTTTCTCTCTTTCTCCATATTTCTCTCTCTCTCTCTCCCTCTCTCTCTCTCTCTCCCTCTCTCACCATCTCTATTTCTCTGTCCATCTGTCTCTCTCCACCTCACGTCTCCCTGTTTCCATCTCTATATCCTTTGCTCCTCCATCTTTATCGGTTTCCCCTTTTCTCTCCCTCTTCCTCATTCCCCATCCATCTCTCTTCATCTTTTTAGTTCTTTCCATCTCTCTCTTTCTCCATCTCCCTCAATTTTTTCTCTCTCCACCCCTTCTAACATTCTCTGTTTCCTTCTCTCCAACTCTCACTCTCTGAATCAACCTCTATCGCATGCTCTCTTTCTTTTTTGTCTAACATTACCTGTCGTTTCTAATTAAATCATTATATTGATTTAAAACTATATTAAAGCCTTGTTTTTTTTTAAAATAACAAACATGTCATACTTACCTGCTCTGTGTAATAGTTTTGCACAGAGCAGCCCACGTCCTTCTCTTCTTAGATCCCACGCCGCTGCTCCGGGCTCCTCCCTCCTGCCGGGTGCCGTGGGGGCACCCAAGCAGGCATGCCCCCGAGCAACAGCTCTGTGTGTTCATTCACACACAGGTACGTGGCTCGACCCCACCTCCTCTGCCTCCCGATTGGGTCACTAGCTGTGATTGACAGCAGCGGAAGCCATTGGTCATTGCTGCCAAAAGCCAATCAGGTAGGCGAGTCCCCAGAGGTGAAAGGCTCTCGTGGACATTGTTGGATTTAGAGGGGGCTCAGGTAAGTATTAGGAGGGGTTGGGGGGCTGCTGCACACAGAAGGTTTTTTACCTTCATGCATAGGATGCATGAAGGTAAAAGACCTTGTGTCTTTACAATCACTTTAAATGTGGAACTCTGTGTACCTCCTTTCCATGCAACATGAGAACTGTAAATTGCCTCCTCCCAAGGGTGCATGTGCCTTTTGGCTGCAGTACAGGTGCATTCAGGAAAAGAGCAGGGAGACCTTTTAGTTGCAGTAAAGGCTGTACAATAATAATATTTTATGTGCTACTTTTAGACAACATTATTGCTTAGCAAAAATTTTTTTCTAGCAGTGTCCCACACTATATATGAATTTTGATAGGTCATTGTTTGCGTTTTTTCATCTGAATAACATGGTGTTCTGTGACGGTTCTCATTCATCGGCATGATTAATAATAAATTTGGTATGGAAAAGAGAAACGTGTGTTATTGTTTGGAGGATAAAGAAGGAGAGACTTGAGCTACGTCTAAAATAACAAAAGCTTATTATGGATCCAGGGTGATCTGGGGGTCGCTGTCTCCTACGTTATTTACCCCGTATTACCAATTACATTTTTATGGAGTTCTGACTGTGACACAGTTAGTGTTGGTCAGTCCACCTTGGACCGGTATTCAGATTCTGGTGAGCTAAATAACCTGATAGCTCCTTATATCTTTCAGGGAATCCACTGGCAAGATCTTCCTTTTTCCACTACCTTTGCCTTACCAAGAGCCTTTCCCCTCCTGCTGCATTCTCCAGTTGGAGATTTTCAAACATACAGTATCTTACAAAAGTGAGTTCACCCCTAACATTTTTGTAAATATTTTATCTTATCTTTTCATGTGACGACACTGAAAAAAATTACACTTTGCTACAATGTAAAGTAGTGAGTGTACAGCTTGTATAACAGTGTAAATTTGCTGTCCCCTCAAAATAACTCAACACACAGCCATTAATGTCTAAACCGCTGGCAACAAAGGCGAGTACACCCCTAAGTGAAAATGTCCAAATTGCGCCCAATTAGTCATTTTCCCTCCCTGGGGACAAGGTCTCAGTTGTGAATAGGGAGCAGGTGTGTTAAATTTTTGTGTTATCGCTCTTACTCTATCATACTGGTTACTGGACGTTCAACATAGCATCTCATGGCAACAAACTCTCTGAGGATCTGAAAAAAAGAATTGTTGCTCTACATAAAGATGGCCTAGGCTATAATAAGTTTGCCAAGACCCTGAAACTGAGCTGCAGCATGGTGGCCAAGACCATAAAGTGGTTTAACAGGACAGGTTCCACTCAGAACAGGCCTCGCCATGGTCGAAGTTGAGTGCACTTGCTCAGCATCATATCCAGTTGTTTTGGGGAAATAGACGTATGAGTGATGCCAGCATTGCTGGAGATATTGAAGGTGTGGGGGGTCAGCCTGTCAGTGCTCAGACCATACGCCGCACACTGCATCAATTTGGTCTGCATGGCTGTTGTCCCAGAAGGAAGCCACTTCTAAAGATGATGCACAAGAAAGCCCGCAAACAGTTTGCTGAAGAAAAGCAGACTAAGGACATGGATTACTGGAACCATGTCCTGTGGTCTGATGAGACCAAGATAAACTTATTTGGTTCAGATGGTGTCAAGCGTGTGTGGCGGCAACCAGGTGAGGAGTACAAAGACAGGTGTGTCTTGCGTACAGTCAGGCATGGTGGTGGGAGTGTCATGGTCTGGGGCTGCATGAGTGCTGCTGGCACTGGGGAGCTACAGTTCATTGAGGGAGCCATGAATGCCAACATGTACTGTGACATACTGAAGCAGAGCATGATCCCCTCCCTTTGGAGACTGGTCCGCAGGGCAATATTCCAACATGATAACGACCCCAAACACACCTCCAATACATCCACTGCCTTGCTAAAGAAGCTGAGGGTAAAGGTGATGGACTGTCCAAGTATGTCTCCAGACCTAAACCCTATTGAGCATCTGTGGGGCATCCTGAAACGGAAGGTGGAGGAGCGCAAGGTCTCTAACATCCACCAGCTCTGTGATGTCATCATGGAGGAGAGGAAGAGGACTCCAGTGGCAATCTTTGAAGCTCTGGGGAACTCCATGCCAAACAGGGTTAAGGCAGTGCTGGAAAATAATGGTGGCCACACAAAATATTGATACTTTGGGCCCAATTTGGAAATTTACACTTAGGGGTGTACTCACTTTTGTTGCCAGTGGTTTAGACATTAATGGCTGTGTGTTGAGTTATTTTGAGGGGACAGCAAATTTACACTGTTATACAAGCTGTACACTCACTACTTTACATTGTAGCAAAGTGTCATTTCTTCAGTGTTGTCACATGAAAAGATACAATGAAATATTTACAAAAATGTGAGGGGTGTACTCACTTTTGTGAGATACTGTGTGTGTGTGTATATATATATATATATATATATATATATATATATATATAAAATATACACAGCGGGTAAAATGAGTATTGAACACCATTTTTCTAGGTACATCTATTTCTATTCTAGGTGCTGTTGACATTAAATTTTCACCAGATGTCGGTAACAACCTGTACAATCCATACACAAAAAACAAAAACATATAAGTTCAGAAATTAAGTTATGTGTAAAATGGCATGGCACAGGGAACAAGTATTGAACACGCTAACTGAACTTTATTTAATACTTCATACAAAATCCTTTTTCCTGTATGGAGAAACTAGTTGCATGCATTGCTCAGGTGTGATTCTTCCACATAGTCTTCAAAACTTGAAGGTTCCGTGGGCCTGTTCTATGAACTCTGATCTTTAGTTCTTTCCATAGATTATCTATTGGATTCAAGTAAGGTGATTGGCTGGGCCATTCTAGTAGCTTTATTTTCTTTCTTTGAACCCAATTGAGAGTTTCCTTGGCTTTGTGTTTTGGGATCATTGTGTTGCTGAAATGTCCACCCTCGTTTCATCTTCATCATCCTGGTGGCTGGCAGCAGATTTTTATCAAGAATGTCTTGGTACATTTTTCCATTCATCCTTCAATGACATGAAGTTTGCCAGTACCGTATGCAAAACATGAAAAACAGCCCCACACCATGATGTTCCCACCTCCAAACTTCATTGTTGGTATTGGGGTGTTTTTGGGGTGATGTGCAGTGCCATTTGACCTCCAAACATGGTGTGTATTATGACATCCAAAGAGTTTAATTTGGGTCTCACCTGACCAGACTATATTCTCCCAGTATTTCACAGGCTTGTTTAAATGTTGTGCAGCAAACTTTAAATGAACTTCAACATGTTTTTTTTTCAGCAATGGAGTCTTGCATGGTGAGCGTGCATACAGACCATGGTAGTTGAGTGCATTACTTATTGTTGTCTTGGAAACAATTGTACTTGCTAATTCCAGGTCTTTCTGAAGCTCTCCACAAGTCCTTGGCTCTTGGACATCTCTTTTGATAATACTTTTCACTCCTCTGTTAGAAATGTTGTGAGGAGCACCTGGTTGTGGCCAGTTTATGGTGAAATTATGTTCTTTCCACTTCCAGATTTTGGCCCCAACAGTGCTCACTGGAACATTCAGTAGTTTAGAAATCCTTCTATAACCAATGCCATCAGTATGTTTTGCAACTGTAAGGTTTTGAAGGTCTTGAGAGAGCTCTTTGCTTTTACCCATCATGTTTCTTGTGTGGCACTTTGGTAATGAGACACCTTTTTATAGGCCATGAGTTGAGACTGAACCAGCTAATGTTAATTTGCACTGACAAGGGTAAGGATTGCTTTCCAATTACTGATAGATTTCAGCTGGTGTCTTGTCTTTCCGTGCCTTTTTGCACCTCCCTTTCTTCATGTGTTCAATATTTTTTTCCCTGTCATTCCATTTTATTACACATAACTTAATTTCTGAACATATTTGTTTTGGTTTCTTTATATGTATGGATTGCATGGGTTGTTACTGACGTGTGGTGAAAATGTCATGTCAATAGCACCTTTACAAACATATTTACCTAGAAAAATTGTAACGAGTTCAATGCTTATTTTAGCCGCTGTATACCTTGTATTGTGGTTTCCTGCATAAGACATAGGGGCCTAATTATTTAATAGGTAGTGTCACTCATTTAAAACACATGTACCTGGAAGATTTTCCCTGAAATGAATTCCCCACTTTATAAATACGCCCTACAAGTTGTTTCTCTTCTAGGGTGGCTGGGTTGATGGGATTAGCTGGAGAACATTCGTGGAAGTTACTGTAAAATGTTGGCAGCTGAAAACTGAGCCATGTATGCGAGAAGCGAGCTCTTCCCTCTCCCTTGCATTGTTCCCTTAAATAATTCAAATGCAGGAACCGGAGACATTGAGGACGGCTTAGATCCTTAGCGAGCGCTCTCCTCGGGGGGGGGGGAGTGTGTCCCACCGCTCACTTTGTGCCTCAGGAGAGCAAACGCGTGATCGGGGTAGTGCTGGGGAGGGTGGCAGGGTGTCATTTCACTGTGAGGTTGAATCTAGATGCCTGAGCTGCATGTACATAGAGCAGTGTCTTGTTTTTGTCACTTTAAAGCTGAACTCCATGCAAACCACAAAATACACAGATGACATAAATGTATGGGAGCTGTTTTATCTGCCAAAGGATTTGTAAATCTGTCTATCCAATTCTGAGATTTACACAGCTTGGCTACACAGCACAGTCCTGTTTGGCAAGGCAGGAGACCTGACTTTTCTCTTCTGCAGTTCAGTAACACAGGTCTTGTCCCTCCCCCAATCTGTGATTGGACAGCAGAAACAGCAGATTGATGTGTTCCCTGTCGCTCTGCTGTATCCTTCTTACAGCATTATCCTTGTTAGCACGTGAGTACTGCAGCACAAACAACTGGTTCCTGTGTTGCAGGGACTGCAAGAGGCTGATACCTAGTCACATTCAGGTACTTAAAGTGTTACTAAACCCAGGAATCTGCATTCACTATATCTGGTCTCCCACAGTACACAGAACATGGAAATGCAATAATTTTAGTAAATATGCAGTATATAGAAGTCTTGTGACTTCTATCAGTGTCTGGTTAAAGCTTGTAGGAGGAGTTTCATTCTCCTGTGACTGTCCTATGAGGCTGCAGACCCTCTGTCTGGATAGTGCTGATTGGCCCTGTGCTGATCACATGCACCCTCCCAAGAAAAAAAAAATTCCTCTCCAGCAATACACACCAAACTGAGCATGTGCAGAGTGCCCCAAAGGCCCTGTACTATCAGGAGATGGATTGGGGGCAGTGGAAGAAGGGGGATCAGAGAAGACAGGATCAAACAGCCTTTTTACACAATGCAAATGATTAACCCCTTAGGTTCCACAGTGAGTAAAACAGGCTTGTTTTACTGCATATACAGGCTGATTTTACTGTTGTGGGGTTAGTAACACTTTAACTGCTCACATTTTAAAAAAATATATTTAATACAGAGCTGCATTCTGTTGTGATTTATGCACCTGAAGTTCAGATTTAGGCGTCTTTCACATGGGCAGTAAAAATAGGTGGTTGAGTTGTATTTGTATCGCTCCCCTTACCTCCCACTTAAATTATAACATCCATTCAGTGAACTGGTAATTGTATCTGGAAATGAACTAAAATCCAAATATAGCTCAAATTGATTTGTCTTTGCTATAACCTATTAAGGCCAAATTGAATTGGTGCTCCTAGGTAGATCCACAGATTTTTGCCATAAGACTCTTTACAGCTGCTTTTTCTGGGAAATACAAAGGATTGTGTTCAGTCAATTAGTATTATCAGAAAGGAAGGTCAGCACTTACAACCTTACTTTAACTCTTTCCCACCTGCTGCGGCCCTTTAAAGTGGTTGGTTGTAAACCCTTACATATACCTATTGAGGTGACAAGCCTCATATAATACACGGCGATTAAACCGATCCTCCTACTTACTTTGTGGCTATTTATCTGCAACCCTCTCTTTTCTACAGCCTTCTAAAACACACAGATCAAAGGCTATTTCTGAGCTCCAGCAGGCAGGGGACAGCGATCTGATATCACACACTGCACAACTTAGAGAGGACAGCTGATTGTAATCTGGCACCTGAGTGGACGGAAAGTACACACTCCCTCTACATAGTTTCATAGGGGTTGTCAGTTGGGGCCATCTGGTGTTGGCATGACCTTTCAGGAGAGTCATGCAGATAGCACTAGAATGACAGAGGAGACAGAAATTACACTAGGGGCTTTAGGTTGAGGCAAATATATACTATAGAAGGATATGCTTTGTTCATTAGTCATTTCAGAGGTTTACAACCGCTTTAACTGGGTCCTAGGGTGGGAGGCGGGAAGGACTCCCGATTACATGACCACTGTGATTGGCTGACACAGTCATCATAACTAGATACCAGGAGCCTTTCCAGACAGCTCAGTTACTGTGCTGGGAGCGTTCAGTGAGCGTGCATTCAGCACAGAAAACTCAGCCGCTCTCCTTGCCACTGCACATATGGGTTACATGATAAGCAAGAGGTTATTAAAGCTTCACTGTATTTAATGCAAACAAGGGAAATCTGAAACTGCAGTCAACGAAACCGCTGATTCCACTTCTGTGTATCAACCAGCCCAAACCGCATGCCACAAGACTGATCGGACACTTTGCCCTGATTGTAACCCGTTTCCTCCAAACATGGTGGCCTGCTGCAGGCTTGTAGAAATAGTTTTATTGCCTGCACTAAGATATTCTGGTAGGTGTGTGATAGTGCAGGATTGATGACAATGAAAATCAGTTTTATTGACTATAATAAAGTACGTTCTCCACAAAGGAAGTCAATGCTCAGTGAAAGCATGGTGTGTATGGACCCGATTCTGGTCCTAGACTGCTACCTCTCAGATCATGATAAACAAATTGCTCAAAAGGTATCAAATCCTGGGTGTGTGGTGAGGATCACCTTCTGTTAACGTTCATCTCACTTAAAAATTATTTTAAAACATTTATTGGTTAAGAGCTCCAAACTTTCTGAACAAAGGGCCAGTTTACTGTCCTACAGGTTTTAGGGGGGTTTTAAGTGGGAGTTGAAACATCCCCGGTGTCAGTGTCAGTAAATTATGCCCCATCATTGATTTTAGAGGGAGGAATAGTGCCCTATTGATGGTGTCAAGGCAAGGAATAGTGTCCTATCACTGATGTCAGTTGGAGAAATAGTGTCTCATCTTTGATTTCAGTGGGAAGAATGGTGCCCCATCACTGGTGTCAGTTGGAGGAATAAAGCCCCATTGGATGTGCCAGTGGGAGAAATGGTGCCCCATTGATGGTGTCAGTGGGAGGAATGGTGCCCCATTGTTGGTGTCAGTAGGAGGGATAGTGCCCCATTGATGGTGTCAAGGCAAGGAATAGTGGCCCATCGGTGTAATTGGAGAAATAGTTTCTCATCTATGGTGTCAGTGCGAGGAATGGTGCCCCATCACTAGTGTCAGCTGGAGGAATAGAGCCTCATTGATGGTTTTATTGGGAGGAATGGTGCCCCATCATTGGTGTCAGTGGGAGGAATGGTGCCCCACCATTGGTGTAAGTGGGAAGAATGGTACCCCATCATTGGTGTCAGTTGGAGGAATGGTGTCCCATCATTGATGTCAGTTGGAGAAATAGTGCCTCATTGAAGTGTCAGTGGGAGAAAAGGTTTCCTGTCATTGGTGTCCATTGGAGGAATAGTGCACCAAGGGCCAGATAAAGGCAAGCAAATGGCTGCATCCGGCCTCGGGGCCACAGTTTGGAGACCACTGGTTAAGTGCATCAGATAGGGCCTATGCATTTCACGGGACAGACTCCCCTTTCTTCAGGACAATGGATGGTAATAATCAGGGGTGGCTGGTGGTATGTGTTTTTTGGGGGGGGGGGACGCGACAGTCCGTCCGACAACACCAAACCCCCCCCCCACACCCGGTTGGTCTCCCGTTGCCCCCCGGTCAGTCGATCAGTCCCCGCACTTACCCCATCTTGGTCGTGGGCTTCCTGTGGGCGGCAGGCCTCTGCGTCTCCTCCTTCCTCGGCTTCATGGTGGTGTGGCTGCCCCTGTGTCTCCTCTCTGCTCCTTCTCGGCAGCCAATAGGATTGCTTCTCCTTTCGGCCAATCGGGTCTGCTTCCTGAGCTGGGATTGGCTGGGAGGAGAAGCAGGAAGACAATAGCGAATATAAATTCGCTATTGTCACACAAGTGGGTGGGCTCGGGGCGCAGTTATTAGGGGGGCGGCGCCCCTGCAGCGTGTATGGACGAGCTGCCACTGGTGATAATATAAAGGTGGAATACTCTAAACCGGAGTTAAAGTGGTTGTAAACCTCAGACATGAAATATAAACAAAGCAGTTATAGTGTGTACTTTGGCTCCCGCTGCTGTCAGTCACAGCCAGGGAGGAGGGATTGGGGGGCAGAACTGAGCCATGCTCTGTGTGTCCCATAAATACACAGAGGTGGCTTTGGAGTGAGCACGCTTGAGTGCCCCTATAGCAAGCAGCTTGGGGGTACTCGGCAGGGAGGGGACCCCAGAGTGCCGGCGGGGGACCCAAGAAGAGGACCCATTGCACAGAGCAGGTAGGTATAACAGTGTTATTTTTAAAAAGTAAAAATTGTGGTTTTAATATCACTTTAAATCTGGATTTGAGGCTAGCATGTCCTAACAGCAATGTGAACAGCTGTTCAGTTGTTTAACCCCCGAAGAAGGGGAGACCTTTCCTCCGAACCATGGTGGCTATATTTGATTATCTCCTAACCAATAAACATTTAAAATAATTTCAAAGCAAGATGAACATAAGGCTCGAATCACACATAGGCAATCCGACTTCGGGGGCGACTTTGCTAGGCGATTTGAAGGCGACTTCAGCACGACTTAAAACGTGACTCCATGCCAGGCAATTTTGCCTGTGGCCAATCAGGGAGGGAGGGGGTTGCCTTTAAAAATTATTTTCTTTCAAACTGTAAAGTCGCTTCAGTATAGATGGGGGATCCGACTTGGAGGCGACTTCTATTGAATTCTATGGGCACAAGTCGGATAGAGGTTGCCTTGAAGTAGTACAGGAATCTTTTCTGAAGTCGCCTTGAAGTCGCAGCGATGTCAGTAGTGTATATTAAGACGGCTCCCATTCATTTCAGTGGGATTACGGATGTCAAGCGACTGGAGGTGGCACAAGTCGGATCGCACGTCGCCTAGGTGTGAACCAAGCCAGTAACTAAGTCCTCCTCACCACATACCCAAGAGTACTCATAGATAATAGAGTTAGACACAGATGAGAGAAATATGGCAAAATACTCCCTGTCAAGGCATGATGAGACTTGATATCTACAGTCCTTTTTTTTTTACTTACAACATGACTCCATGCCAGGCGACTTTGCCTGTGGCCAATCAGGGAGGGAGGGGGTTGCCTTAAAAATTATTTTCTTTAAAACTGTAAAGTCCCTTCAATATAGATGGGGGATCCGACTTGGAGGCGACTTCCATTGAATTCTATGGGCACAAGTCGGATAGAAGTCGCCTTGAAGTAGTACAGGAACCTTTTTCTGAAGTTGCCTTGAAGTCGGAGCGATGTCAGTAGTGTATATTAAGACGGCTCCCATTCATTTCAATGGGATTTCAAATGTCAAGCGACTTGGGGCGACACAAGTTGGATCGCAAGTCGCCTAGGTGTGAACCGAGCCAGGAAGTCCTCCTCACCACATACCCAAGAGTGCACTTAAATAATAGAGTTAGACACAGATGAGAGAAATATGGCAAAATACTCCCTGGCAAGGCATGATGAGACTTGATATCTACAGTCTTTTTTTTTTGCTCTTTAAAGATAGATGGTATAGTGAGAATTATAACAATAGCAATTATTCTGTTAGGGGTTAGTTTAACGTCTGAAGGGGCTGCTTTGTTGCAGATGTTTGTGATCTGTTTCTATAGTAATTACAAAAGTGCAGTGCAGAAATTATAATGTATGGCCCCAGGCCTTACAACAATAAACCAACAGGTCTATAGGAAAGAAATCATCCTTGTTCTCAGTCCTGGTCTGCAGGCACGTTGCTCTCTACACTGTTCAGTGTAGACTGCAGACAGGCAGGGTCTAGATCAGGGGTCTACAAACCATGGCCCTCCAGTTGTCCAGGAGCTACAATTCCCATCATGCCTAGTCATCATGGGCGTCCACAGAACTTTTTTCAGGGGGGGGGGCATCATTTTAAGGTCACCCATGCTCCGCCCCTTTCGACAATGTCATGAAGGGGAGGGGCTTAGCCGCAACTCACAATTATTTATTTTAAAGGGGGAAACGGCTGACTTTATTCCAGGCATGTGCTATGTACAGGGTGCAGATTCCAGGCATGAGCTTTGTACAGGGTGCAGATTCCAGGCATGTGCTATGTACAGGGTGCAGATTCCAGGAGTGTGCTATGTACAGGGTGCAGATTCCAGGCGTGTGCTATGTACAGGGTGCAGATTCCAGGCGTGTGCTATGTACATGGGGCAGATTCCAGGCATGTGCTATTTACAGGGTGCAGATTCCAGGCATGTGCTATGGACAGGGTTCAGATTTCAGGAGTGTGCTATGCCAGTATACATATCCAATCCCCCACACAGAGCTCTCCCCCCCCCCCCACAGAAAAGAATTGTCTATAACTCACATTGGCAGGTCAGGCTCCTGGCACAGGCTTCTGCAGGCTCTGCAGGTCAGTGCTGTCTTAACACCGGATGATGGAAAGCCCTGCCGGCTGCCGTCCACAGTGTAATCTTCCTTCCAGTGCCGGGAGCTGGTACATGGAGTGTTCCAGCACCTGCTCACAATCTGCGCAGACACCTTGCGATCCCTGATTCCAGGGGGGGGCACTTGCCCCTACCTGCGGACGCCCATGCTAGTCATGTCTATGAATGTCAGAGTTTTGTAATGCCTCATGGGATGTGTAGTTCCACAAAAGCTGGAGGGCCGTAGTTTGGAGTTCTCTGGTCTAGATCCAAAGCTTCAGTCTTGAAGCATGCAGCAAATACAGGTTGATGGGAAACCTTAAGCTTTTATCTCTTTAGCATCCGTACACAGTCAGGCTACTAGCCTGGTTAGAAATGGAATCCCCCCATTTTATACTCATGACAAATCTCTGTAAAAGAGCGAATGCATTTTAAAAGTACAACAGTCCCTTAAGGGCTAAACCACAAAGGCCATTTTAATCTCAACTGATGTTAATCAATTTTGTTGATTTCAAGGAGTTAAACCTCTGTTGCCTGTGACTGGAATCTCTCGGGCAGCCTGGCCCAGCATAGCCCCGAGGCCACAGGTTGCACAACTTTTATACACAGAGGCTTCCAGATTCTTGGCTGTGAATTCTCTATTTAGCTTCAAAGTGTCTGCAGCAAGATGTATGAATCTTTCATTAGATAAACGATCGGCTGTTTCTCTTTGCGCTTTGTCTTCCCTCCGGGCCGTTGATAAATGGATCTGACTTGAGAGAGACAGATACAGAGAGGAAACCAATTCCAATAACCGTTAACAACATTGTATCCATCACAGAGCAAATTTTGCTGGCCTGATCGGTTCCTGTCTGTGGCGTGTCTTGGTTCTATGTGCCGTAGAGGCAACAAACATGTAAGCCTGGCCAATACTGCAGCTTGTCAGTTCAGTAGGAACAAATGTGAATAAGAAACCACGTGCCTTATGCTATTATGTCATAATATAGATACATTGTACATCTTTATGCTGCATCGTAACTACAGATGCAGATATCTGTACAACTGCTATGAGACCCAAGGCCAGGGAGGTGGGGGGTCCTATGTATAGTGCTCGGGAGTTATAGAGATATGTGGACAATGTAGTAACTCATTCAGATTCCTTGGCTACAACCTGCCGGTGTTCAATTGCAGGGGCCACCAGACCCACTTCTGATCATCAGTCTTAGTGCATGTATAGCCCAAACCTTTGTCTTTTCTTTTTTTTTTTTTATTTAGTTTTGGATAAAAGGGCTTAAACCCTTTATCAGGTTATTTTTTTGCTGTCTGTGTCCAGTTGGGGTTCAATGGATGACTGCCAGAGCCCGCTGATCAGCGAGGAGGAAGACTGGACAGAGCTCTGTCAATGTAAACAATAAAGAGCTCTGTCCTGTCAGCGGGGATGTGCCGGTTTTTGTTTACCTGCAAAGCAGGGAGTAAAAACCATCACATCCCTTAGTGAAAGCACTTCACAGTACACACATAAACACTGGTTAGGCACACATTTAATCCTTTGATTGCCCTAGATGTTTAACCCATTCCCAGCCAGTGTCATTAGTACAGTGACAATGTATATTTTTAGCACTGATCACTGTATTAGTGTCACTCCCACAAAGTGTTAGTGTCAGATTGCCCGCCACACTATCACAGTCTTGCTATAAGTCACTGATCACTGCCATTACTAGGATAAAAAATAAACTGCTGGCGCTATATAAATCCTGTATAAAAATAATTAAATAAATAAATAAAAATTACAGTATATATACCATAGTTTGTAGATGCTATAACTTTTGCGCAAACCAATATATACGCTTTTATGTAGTAGAATACAAATTGGCCTACATTTATTTATTTATTTTTTTGGATGTATTTTAGAAAATTTTCGTTTTTTTTGTTTATAGCACAAAAAATAAACGCAGTGGTGATTAAATACCACCTAAAGAAAGCTCTATTTGTGGGGAAACCATTACATAAATTTAATTTGTGTACGGTGTTGCATGACCGCGCAATTGTCAAATAAAGCAATGCAGTGCCGTATAGCACAAAATGGCCTGGTCATGGAGGAGGTAAATCTTCCAGAGATCAAGTGGCTAAATATATTATCAGCTACAGAACATAATATCAAAAGATTCAGAGAATTTGGAGAAGTCTATGTGTGTAAGGGACAAGGCCAAAATGCATTATTAGATGCCCGTGATCTTTGGGCCCTCAGACAGCACTGTATTAAAAACAGGCATGATTCGGTGATGGGCATCACTGCATGGGCTCAGGAATACTTCCAAAAATCCCTGCCTGTGAACACAGTTCATCGTGCCATCTAAAAATACAAGATAAAGCTCTATCATGCAAAGAAGAAGCCATATGTGAACATGATCCAGAAACACCGCCGACTTCTCTGATCCAAAGCTCATTTAAAATGGTCTGTTACAAAGTGGAAAACTGTTCTGTGGTCAGACAAACCAAAATTTGACACTCTTCTTAGCAACCATGGGCACTGCAGTCTCCAGATTAAAGAGGAGAGAGACCATCAGGCTTGTTATCAGTGCTCAGTTCAAAAGCCTGCATCTCTGATGGTATGGAGGTGCATTAGTGCATATGGAATAGGCAGCTTGCACATCTGGAAGGCATATTCTCCCAACCAGACAACTTTTTTTTCAGGGAAGGCCTTGCAAATATCAGGAGGACAATGGTACGCATACTGCATCTAAGATAACAGCATGGCTTTGTAGTAGAAGGCCTCATGCACACGGGGCGTTTTTACAACTGCTTTTAGCAGCCTCAGACATTTTTTTTTGCAGCTTAAAAATGCCTCTTCGTGTTATTCTATGGCCTCATACACACACAGGCTTTTAGGAGCTGTAAGTGGCATAGGCGTTTTCAAGCTGCGAGAAAAAAACAGGACCAGCGCGTTCTGAGGCGCAACATTAGAGTTGTAAAAACGCCTCACGCTGGTTAAAGCTGCTAAACACGGCTTAACGTTGGAAACAGCCGTGTTAAGCCTCGTCAAGCGTTTCTCATGCCTCTATTAAAATCATTGGTTCCCTATGGGAGCCCGTGGATTTGAATAGAAGTCGCACCAGAAGTCGGATCATGATGACTTGCAGAGTGGCTTCTGTGCTGAGGATCTTGAAGGGGAACCCCTCGCCAAAATGAAGAAAAAAACTGGCGTTAGGTTCCCCCTCCCCCAGGCGATACGAGACCCTTCGGTCTAGTAGTATGGATTTTAAGGGGAAGCCCTACGCCAAAAAAAATGGTGTGGGGTCCCCCCCACGATCCATACCAGACCCTTATCCAAGCATGCAGCCCAGCAGGTCAGGAAAGGGGCGGGGACGAGTGAGCGCCCCCCCTCCTTGACGATACCAGGCCACATGCCCTCAACATAGGGGGTGGGTGCTTTGGGGCAGGGGAGCCCTGCGCCCCCCCTCCACCCCAGAGCACCTTGTCCCCTCCCGCCCCAGTGTGAAAGTGACCTTAAACATAATTCTGCTAATTCTTTTAGCCAACGCATTTCATCATTAGGACTTCATCAGGGAACCCTAAGGGTTTATCAGGTAGATGATTAAAACTGTTTGTACACAGCATATCTTACACCGCCCCCTCCATTGTAATCAATGGACGGCGCTTCCAAATTGGCTGTACACCGGGGGTTATAAGCGCCCCGATCCCGCCGGCATAGCGGCGCCATAGCTTTACTGCTACCTCCCCTCCCCGCCCCATTGTGAAAGTGCCCTTAGACATAATTCTGCTAATTCTTTTAGCCAATGCATTTCATCATTAGGACTTCATCGGGGACCATAAGGGTTTATCAGGTAGATGATTATAAAAGCACTTTTTTGTTAAAACTGTTTATACACTGCTGTTTTTTGTGTGCCAGCTTAAAGCGGAGTTCCACCTAAAAGTGGAACTTCTGCTCATTTGCTTCCTTCTCCGGTGCCACATTTGGCACCTTTCAGAGGGGAGGGGGGAATGGGGACCTGTTTTTGACAGGTCCCCTTCCCTACTTCCACGAGACGGGGCCGCGGCCTGTCTTCCAGAAGTTCGGCCCCCCTCCTCCTCCCTCCGCCAAGCTAATTAGAGAGCACAGCGCGCTTTGCGCATGCGCATTAAGGAACCGAAAGGCTCCACTACCTGTTTCCCTTTGTGGCGATGGCGGTGGCTGCACCCAACAGCTGATCAGAAGATCGGCTTCAGGTGCTGACATCGCTGGCTTCCTGGACAGGTAAGTGTCCATATAGTAAAAGTCAGCAGCTACAGTATTTGTAGCTGCTGACTTTTAATTTTTCTTTCCCAGGCTGGACCTCCTCTGTAAGGGCTATTAGGGAGAAGTATTATGTTTGCCCAATTCATTATATTTTAATTATACTCTTCTAAACCTTCACCCAAGATAAATGAGTGGGCATCCTTGGTCAGTTGCACTGAATGATGCTTTGGAGTCTTGTGAAAAGAGGCTGGAAGCCTTGCAGTTACTCTTTAAGATGTCTCAATTTTACTAAATATTCTGTGATTCACATAATCCACCCATAATTCTCCTCTTCCTTTCCACCCAGCTGATTCACATTAGGTGACGTTGGAGAATATAATAACTTGTGAATTTTCAAGCTGTTTAGTATATTTCTAGTGATTAAGGAGCCTCAGGTTACGTCACATTAACAGCCAGAGGTTATTTTCTTGACTATGTACTGATTCTAATGTGGACCTTTTCTCATTTTTTCATTTAAAGTGCTTCTAAAGCCTAAACATTTTTTACCCTAAAGCATTCCTTGCATTAAGGTAAAAATGTTTAGGCATCAGCACCCCCCCCCCCCTTTTACTTTTTAAGCCCTCATTCGGTCCTCTTCTTGCCCCTCGCGGCTTCCCATCATCAAGGTACTGGACAGAGAGGAGGGGCAGGAATGGCAGCAGGGGACCCCAGAAGAGAAGGTTTGTGGCCGCTCATAGGCATGCGCCCAGGGTGTGTCGGGTGTTCCCGGGCACACCCTAATCACCCTGTGCTGGGCAGATTCCCCCTGCTGCTTGGCTGCAGAGAAAGGGACTGGGGAATCTCTGTCCTCAATCCCATTCTTTGTCTCAAAAGTGAGACATCAGGGGTCTTTTTAGACTCCTGATATTTCACCAAAGCCCACGAATGGAGCTTTGCGGTGCACACCCTAATGCAATAGGCTGCGCACAACTATGTGGCTGCTGGTAAGTATAGACATGTTTGTTATATTATTTTTGTTTACATTTTTCTTTACAGTCGCTTTAAGGCAATGTTGATAGTCTTGCTCAGGTGGATAAATAAAGATTAAGGCGGTAGTAAAGCCGCTTTATCATGTATAATAAGGCTTACATGTAGGTAAAATGAATATCTCCTAAAAATGCACCGTTTAGGAGATATTCACCCTCAATGCAGCCAATTACATCACCGGCGCATACGCTCTGAAGGTTCGGTATATGTTGCTAGACCTTCAGAGCTTCGCGCCGGAATCGAAGGCATCATTAATCACATAGCTGGAGTGCGCAAACCCGGAAGAAAGACCGGGGGGAGATCTCAGCCCTCTCAGAGGTGACAGTACTGCGCTGGAGGGCTTCGTTCCAAGGTGAGTATTTCATAATGTGCTAGTATGCAATGCATACTAGCACATTATGCCATTGCCTTGCAGGTATTTTTTTTTTTTTTTTTACCACAGCTGTGGTTTACAACAGGAGAGCATGAATACCTTTCCTGGAGAACATGCTGCTCCAGGCTCCTTGAGGTAACCTGGCCAAAAATCTAGCCCTGTAGTCACGCGATTTCTGTAAGCAAGGAAAACAACCCTCCATTTTAGCAGGTAACAACATATTTTGGTCCTGCGATCAGAATTCAAAAGGTCCCATACCTACACTTTCTTGGTGAAAGCAAATTATTGAAGCTCCACTGCTTTTTACTAATCCCTTCCAGGAAGATTGTTAATAGAGCTTTTTTTCAGTTAACGTTGAAATGTTAAAATAATTAATCTGGAAAAGTGGTTCTTTTTTCAGTGGCATCTGGCAATTTACCATATAAATGTACCTAATTAAAGGTAGAATAAATAGATTTAAAAAATCTACTGCAAATATTTAGTTTGACCATTGCACTTTAATTCATAGTCTCACCCATTGCCACTTTGTTTTCTGCTGGTAGCTATGGGTGTACCTGAGGTCACATTGCTGGACGCCCCTGTCTCTCATTAATGCCTTGTTGCACCAGAATAACAAGTTCTCACATATTTTTCTTTATAGTGAGCAGCATGACACATTTTTCTTTTAAATTGAGTATTTGTTGTTGTCTGTAGGATGTTTTCATGGTTAACTGGTTACTAATAAGTTGCAAAATAATAAGAACCATTATTAGGAAGAATGAAAGAAACACTGGAGAAGATGAATCTGTTTCTCAGCTGTAATTAACTGGTGGCAAGGATCCGGGAATGAACAGACATACGGGTACTTAAAGAGGAGTTCCGCCTGGGTGAAAAAAAATTAAAAGTCTAATAATACTGTAGCTGCTGACTTTTAGGCCTCATGCACACAGGACGCTAAAAAAAAATTCTAAAAATGTCAGTAGCTTGCAGTGAGTTTTTCAGCTTTTTTTCAGTGTTTTTCTCTAGCGTTTTTTTTTTTCACTGGGCCAGAAACGTTGGTGAGTCGCAGTTTTGCACGTTTTTGAGTGTTTTGGAGCAGTAGCGTTTTTTTTTTTTTGTTTTTTTTTTTTTCCTCAATGGAACTAAAACGTCCAAAAACGTTGGTGAGCCGCGTTTTTTAGCATTTGAGCGTTTTTAGAGCTGAAAAATGTCTCTCAGAATCCTTGTTCTTGGGTTTTTTTTTTACAGCTAAAAAATGCCCCAGTTAAAAACAGTTGATAACAGCCTATGTGCATGAACACATAGGATGACATTTATTTGGAATTGTCCCCTGTCCAAGCTTCTCCTCATATATTTTTAGTTAACGAAGACCTCATCCCAAACAGAAGTATTGGAGAGACAAACTGCCAAAAAGTTGTACTTATAAAATCCACATTTTTATTTCATACAAAATAGTTAAAAAGCAAAAAAAATCAATACATAGGATGACATGATGGGGAGTTTAATGACTGTAGGAAAAAACGTCTGAAGCTAAAAACAGCAGCTGTAAAAACGTCCTGTGTGCGTGAGGCTTTAATATAAGGACACTTACCTGTCCTGGGAGCCCATGACGTCGGCAACTGAAGCCGACCCGTCCACCGGGTCCAGGTGCAGGTGGCTGTATTCTTACTAAGGGAAACGGGAAGTGAAGCCTTGCGGTTCAAAACCCATTTCCCACTGCGCATGCGTGAGTCACACTGCACTTTCTGAATGGTCCCTGCTGTCTTCTGGGACCTGTGTGTCTCCCAGAAGGCATGTGGGGGGGGGGGGGGCGGACATTATGTAGATCACCAAACAAGATTGTGGCGATCTTTCCCCGGAAGTGGGTGGGAGCGGATACCTGGTTTTTACAGGTATCTGCTCCCCCCCCCCCCCGTAAGGTGCCAAATGTGGCACCGGAGGGGGGGGGAGGAATTCAATCCATGGAAGTTCCATTTGTGGGTGGAACTCCGCTTTAAATAATAAGGATGCCGCAATCTCTGTAATAGCATAATACCCCAAGCCATATGTTTTCAGTTAAAGCCCAAATTAGCTTTAAGGCTGGCCATACATTATACAATTCTCTTGTACAATTTTCCTTTAGATTTACCAAAACCATATATGCGTAGGTCAGCCCTAAGCACTTTCAATTTGTATGCAATCAGGCAGGCCCTTGCACTACATAGTTGAAGGTAAATCTAAAGAAAATTGTATGGTGTATGGCCAGTTTAAATCCACTAACTACATTCCAGGCTCATCAAAATGAAAGGTATGCAATGTATTTGGAAAGCAGCCACAGCATGTGTAAAGAAGCCAGCATGCAGCATAAAGGGACGCTTGCTCGTGGAAGCAGTAGGCTTTGTGCAAAGATCTGATACCCCCCCTGCAGATACTATGAAAAAAGGGATACACAGCTCCAGGTCCGGACCTGTGCCTGATATGGACCACGGTGCCTGCCGCGGCTTGCCACCGCTCACTTAGATACACCAAAAGACAAACAGGCGGCACTCCATGGATATTCTTTGCTTGCAGTTTATTTCAATGCGGCGTGTACAGGTACAGATGGATACCTGTATCCATCTGTACCTGTACATGCCGCATAGAAATAAACTGCAAGCAAAGAATATCCATGGAGTGCCACCTGTTTGTCTTTTGGTGTACCCCCCCTGCAGAGTCAGAGCTAGAGGTTTCCTGTCAACAGATACCTGTAGGGATTGTGGGAGCCCCTCATAGTGGGCACAGTAGTGTGCAGACCCAGGAACTCAAAACAAAGATGATGAGAACCTCTCGTAGTGGGCACAGTAGTGTGCAAGCCCAGGAATTCTGCACATGGATGGTGAGAACCCCTCGTAGTGGGCACAGTAGTGTGCAGACCCAGAAGTTCAGCACAGGGAAGGTGAAAACCCCTCATAGTGGGCACAGTAGTGTGCAGACCCAGAAGCTCAGCACAGGGATGGTGAGAGCCCCTCATAGTGGGTACAGTAGTGTGCAGACCCAGGAGCTCAGCACAGGGACAGTAAGAACCCGTCACAGTGGGCACAGTAGTGTGCAGACCTAGGAACTCCGTACAGGGACGGTGAGAACCCTTCACAGTGGGCACAGTAGTGTGCAGACCCAGGAGCTCAGCACAGGGATGGTGAGAGACCCTCATAATGAGCACACTAGGTGTGCAGACCCAGGAGCTCAGCACAGGGATGGTGAGAGCCCCTCATAATAGGCACAGTAGTGTGCAGACCCAGGAGCTCAGCACAGGGATGGTGAGAGACCCTCGTAGTGGGCACAGTAGGTGTGCAGACCCAGGAGCTCAGCACAGGGATGGTGAGAGACCCTCATAATGGGCACAGTAGTGTGCAGACCCAGGAGCTCAGCACAGGGATGGTGAGAGACCCTCATAATGGGCACAGTAGGTGTGCAGACCTGAGAACTCGGCACAAGGATGGTGGGAGCCCCTCCTAATGGGTACAGTAGGTGAGCAGACCTAGGAACTTAGCGCAGGGATGTGGGAACCCTTATAACATCTGTGGCAGGTGTGCAGACCCAGAAACTCTCCAGCATCTACCAAGCACTGAACTACCATTGGTGGAATGCCTATTTATGTTTGTAATGATTATACATTGCACTGTACTCAGACAAGAGGCACATACCCAGCATGAACACCTGCAGAAAGTACCAACAACTGCTGATAAACCAATTTTAAAATGATTTTAAAGAACTTTCCGACCTGCTGACAATTGTACAGACATTGTTCCATGCTGTAGGGAGCAATTGAAACTTCACAGAAATATTTAGGAGTTTCATAAAAAGTGATGAACTTGTTTTACCCCTGATCCCGTCATCACCAGCAAAATCTAAAACAACCTGTGGGAGCGACAAGCGACAATGTAATGAGCGAGATTGCAATTATTCTTTTACTTACGGGATCCCTGCGCCCATCCAGAGGAGAAGCGCCAGCTTGGCTCCCGCATCCTGCTGTCACGCACTCTGATCGCTGGGCGTCTCTACTTTACATTGGTTAGTCTGCGGTGGACACTGCTGGCTGGAGTCTGCTGGGATAGAAGCAATAAACATAGTCAGTGTATGGGGCCACAGCACGAGGAACTGTCACTGTATACTCAACCCAAGCCCGTCCTCCCGTGTGCTCCACCCTCTGCACGCCATTTATTGTATCTCACTCCGTCAGTGTCATGTTTCTGGTTCATTGTACTTGGATTGCACTTTGCGTGTACATTACATGCAATGTTTCCAATGCTGCACTTTGTTCTAGGTCTGCTTTATTGGATTTGGTTACAGGGGTCAACATATTGACAGCTGTGCATTTTTTGTATGTACAATATTTATTTTGACTTTAGAGGATATCCAACCCCAAGAACAAAAATATAATATATTACTGCTTACCAGTCTTTGGATGTGGTGGCTGCTTTAGTTTTATTTTTTTCAGGCTAAGTACAGAAAAATTGAAATAGATCCTGCCAGAAATCCATTGTCCATCTAACTTCCTGTGCACTGAAGAGATATCTTAAAAAATGTTATCAACATTCACAGCTATCTTCTGCCTCCTACAAACACCTCCTCTCTATGTATTGGAGATGTTTGTAGTCCAGGTAATGAGAGCAGCCTTCCCCTTGCATGCTTCTCCTCCAGAGATACAGTACAATGAGTGAGTGTTGTCACTGTGAAGTGTTACCGGCAGGATCACCAGGAAAATATAAGAAAAAAAAGCTCAGCAAAGAAAATGAATGCAGCCGCCACCTCTAAGGACTCATAAAGCTGCAATATACATTTTTAATAACATAAATTGATTTTTAGACACTTTCATTTCTAACTGCAGTCCTTTAATTTGTCTTTTTCTGACTTTTCTAAAGAAAAAAAAAACTTGCCTTTTGATCCAATCATACATGCTCATCGCACGTGGTCCAAAAAAACAGTGGCACCACATTGAGGTCATAACATACAGTAATTATGTCACTAATTCTGGTTTAAATGGAAAAAAACATTTGATTGGATTGCAGCATGTTTGGATTGATGGAGAGCTATGCCAAAATATAGAAACTTCAAGGAGAAGTTCTGCATTTCTTTTCCAAGAATTATACTTATTTAGGTGGATTCAGCATCGGCCCGATGCTGCATTTGTCCCCCATATGCTCTGAGACTGTGAACCGAATGATCAAAGACCGCTGAATGCTCAGTCCTCAGAGTTCCGTGAGCAGAGAGCTGGTGACTGTCAGTCAGTGGCTCTCTGCCCCTCATGCTTACTGGAGCGCTGGGCTGTGGAGAGGGCTGGCACAGCTGGCTGAAGCTCTCAGACTTGAGCCAGGTGCCAGTCTAGGGTTGTGGGCAGATCCCGACCATATTGTCGCAATCTTTTCCCTGCCTGGACCGGCTCTATGACGTCAGCCGACAGTGAGCTTCGGCCCGCTGTCTGCTGAAAACTGGTCACAGGAGTGCAGAAGCTATTACCTTTGGCTTTCCGTCTCCTGTAAGTAACCTTGTAAGTCTACATGAATTTATGAAATATCCAAATATACAGCAATTGTGTCATTTTTTCAGAAAAGCATCCCCTTTTATCATTAAAAAAGAAAAGTCCTCCTTGAGCTCCAGTTTGGTGACTTTGCCTAAGCTGATTTAAAGTTATCTGTCTGCTGCAAAGAGGAGCAAATATTTCCTCAGTCTCCCCTCCCCCAGTGAACAGACACCAAAATTGTACTTAGTTGCAAGTCACAAAGGCTGCAGCAGGGGCTCATCTGTGTCAGACATTTGTGAACACAGCCAAGAACTGTACTGGCCCCAGGATTTACATGATTGTGTCATTTCTGAGAAGGCATTTCAGCCCAGGAAGTAGATGGTGACCCTGGGTGATGCCTTCACAAAGATGGCACCGTCTTTCTGGAAATAAAAGCAGGTTAAGGCATTGGCAGGGGGAGTACTGCAATATGACACATTGCTAGCATGCTGCACTTAACATAAAAATGCATAACTAACACTAGGGGCATTTTAACAACTGTTTCCAGATTTTTTTAAAGCTATAATGGAAATTCTAGTGTAAAAAATGAAAAAAAAAAAAAAAATGTACAAATATGACATAATTCTTTCAGTGCTGCTGTCACTTGCAATGGAGCTGACAGCTTCTCTTTAAGATGTTATGTCATCGGCTTTTTGTGAAAGTCCTCAATCCCCACACAAGATGCTCTAATATAAAAATATGGCTGGCACCACAAATCTGGGATTATCGGATGACTGGCAGGCTGCAGGCAGATTGTGGCAGTCCTCCGGTTTACCCTGTATCTGCCAGCGTGCGGGAGCTTGCTGAACATTCTTCAGATCGCTGGGCAGAACCCAAAATCCTTATAAATATTTAAAAGGAAAATCTGCTTTATGCTTATGAGTGAAGAAAAAAAATGTTCTCCAAAAACATTCTGCCTACTTGAGTTCCAGTTGATATCTAGACATTGCACACAATGAAATTCCACCCAAAAACCAATGCTTCTTCCATCCATAAAATAATATACTGTAGAATTAGTGAAGTTCCTTCTGTAGCTCGTAGTTGTTAAGTTATCACATGCATGCAGAGCAGTGGCGGCTGGTGAAGTTTTTGGATGGGGGGGCGCCAGGCCCCACCCTTCCCTTTGACCCCTCCTACTTTTAATAAGCCCCACCCCTTATAGAATCCACCCACTCCGTCCCCTGTATTCCACATATTGTGTCAGGGGTATACAGCTCAGCATCACAGGACACAGTATACAGCTCAGCATCACAGGACACAGTATACAGCTCAGCATCATATGACACAGGACACTACGACTCGACATAT
>BLSH010049313.1:2830266-2852876 GCA_018402905.1 Glandirana rugosa
GTTTTAGAAGTCGTGGCCCGGGTACTACGAGGATTAGGCCGGGACCGACTACGACACCCAGTGTCCACCAGGGTAGTGGTCATGTCGTTTTCTTCGTCCCTTAGTGTAAACGTGATCTAGGTGGTGGGTACTCATGTTTCGGAATTTTTTAGGGAAACAAGATAAAACACTTCAATGTACCGGCGCCACCTGTAGGTGGGCGGGGTTGACTTTTTTTTTTTTTTCGTCTTTTGCCGGCGGGGAGGCGGCGCCCCAGCGCCCCTCCCACACCAGCCGCCGCTGATGCAGAGTATGTTGTTTTTGTCCGGAGTAAAGTTGTCCTTTTAGGCTTTTTGTGCTTAATACAGAAATTACCATGGAGTCTCTCTGGGACTTGTGGTTCCAAATTGCCTATTTTTCTGCCCTGCATTTTCAGCCTCTCAAACTCACAAAATAGAACAAAGGGATTTTTTAAGGCTTTGTACTCATGGGTGGTGGATCTAGTGCAAATGTGATTCCCTGCTTCTTTTGCTGTACTGGTGATGGGACCACCTGTGACCCACAGCATCAGCCAGGGCCGGATTAGGAGCATCATGGGCCCGGTGCTGAAGATTTTGGTGGGCCTTTTTATGGAAATAAATAAAATGAAAATGCAAACAATTCAATCATGTGTACACTGTATACAGAGCAGAGCTGGGCAGTATTATTGACTCACTCACACCATTGGGCTGGGCCTATCTTAAGGAAGGGGCCTGGAGCTGCAGCTCCAATAGCCCCATGTTTATCCGGCCCTTGCATCCGCCATGGCATACACACAGCAGGTACTGTGTAGTGAGATATACCCCTTAGCCAGCCCTCGGGGGCAGTCATGGGGTGGAAAATGACAATACTTTGAAATAGAAGGCATAGCCATGTCCCCCAGTTATAACGCATTCACATCGGGTAGAAAACAGCCATCATTTTCAGATCTATTAGGAAATAAGAATAAAACTATACATTTTTACTTCACCCAAATTTGGCAAAATCAAGATATTTTGCCAAAATGCATTGGTGTCAATAGGGAACGCCAAATTAAGGTGACTTTTTGTAGTTTGTAAGGGTGCAATGGGCTTTAAATGGCTTCTGAGGGTTACAGAAGTTCCTTTTGCCGATCCTGGAACTGTTTTTGCACCTGGGAACATGGTGTTATATACTGAGGAACATAGTATTCAAACCCTGATGCTAAACCTGACCCTTTGTTTATTAACGAACACATGTGATCACCATATCAGTACTGGCAAGGTGTCTATATGGCTTTATTGATTAAGGGTTAATAGCTTTAGGGTTAGTGTTAGGTAAGTGTTTGTATTAGGGTTTGTTTTAGGGTTATTGTTGGGGTTAGGATTAGCGTCCGCTTCAGGGTTAATGTTAGCATTTGCATTAGTGTTAGGGCTATGATTAGTGTTCGCATTAGGGCTAATGTTAGCATTAGAGTTAGTGTTAGCTTTAGTGTTAGGATTAGTGTCCGCATTCAGTGTTAATGTTAGCATTTGCTTTAGTGTTAGCATTAGGGCTGTTAGCTATATAATTAGTGTTAGCTTTACTGTTAGTGTTAGGATTAGTGTCCGCTTCAGGGTTAATGTTAGCATTTGTGTTAGGGCTATGATTAGTCTTAGGGCTATGCTTAGTGTTAGCATTAGGGCTAATGTTAGCTATAGGAGGGTTAATGTTAGCATTAGAGTTAGTGTTAGAGCTATGATTAGTATTAGCATTAGGGCTACTGTTAGCTATAGTAGGGGTAATGTTAGCATTAGAGTTAGTGTTAGCTTTAGTGTTAGGATTAATGTCCGCTTCAGGGTTAATGTTAGCGTTAGTGTTAGCTTTAGTGGTAGGATTAGTGTCCACTTCAGGGTTAATGTTAGCATTTGCTTTAGTGTTAGGGCTATGATTAGTGTTAGCATTAGGGCTAATGTTAGCTATATAATTAGTGTTAGCTTTACTGTTAGTGTTAGGATTAGTGTCCGCTTCAGGGTTAATGTTAGCATTTGTGTTAGTGTTAGGGCTATGATTAGTCTTAGGGCTATGCTTAGTGTTAGCATTAGGGCTAATGTTGGATATAGGAGGGTTAATGTTAGCATTAGAGTTAGTGTTAGTGTTAGGATTAATGTCCGCTTTAGGGTTAATGTTAGCATTTGTGTTAGTGTTAGAGCTATGATTAATATTAGCATTAGGGCTACTGTTAGCTATAGTAGGGGTAATGTTAGCATTAGAGTTAGTGTTAGCTTTAGTGTTAGGATTAGTGTCCGCTTCAGGGTTAATGTTAGCTATAGTAGAGGTAATGTAGGCATTAGTGTTAGCTTTCGTGTTAGGATTAGTGCTAGCATTAGGGTTAATGTTGGCTATATGAGGGCTAATGTCAGCATTAGCGTTAGTGTTAGCTTTAGTGTTAGGATTAGTGTCCGCTTCAGGGTTAATGTTAGCATTTGCGTTAGTGTTAGGGCTATGATTAGTATTAGCATTATGGCTAATGTTAGCTATAGTAGGGGTAATGTAGGCATTAGTGTTAGCTTTCGTGTTAGGGTTAGTATTAGTGCTAGCATTAGGGCTTATGTTAGCTATAGGAGGGCTAATGTTAGCATTAAGCTATAAGGTTGGTGTTGGGATTAGTGTTAGCAGGTTAGTGGTAACGTTAGCATCATGGTTAGGGTTGGCTTTTGCTTATCATCAAAGCCTTTCTCCACCATTAGAGCTGATCTGGTGATTACAAGGATTTGTTGGAAGCAAGTATCTATTAGATAAATCAGATCACAACGTGAAAAAGCACATTTACCCACTATGGCCAATCACACTACCAGCCTTGAATGAAATAAATAGAAAGCTGATTGCTGCCTTCTGGTTACTGAACTTTTTGCAGCCTTACATCTGACTAAGCCTGTGCACAAGTAAAAGATGCATTTTCCAGTATCTACAGAACTGCAGCAGGCAACATCAGGACAACAATGGTTTGCTGCTTTAGGAATACTGCACCTAAAAACAATATTCATGCTTACATATGTGCTGAATTCTCATATTTCTCATATACTTTGGTGTTGAATTTTCTGCATTGGACTCCCTACTTAAATAAGAAGTATGGGGAAGTCTGGCCTGTGGAGATATAAACTGGTGGTCGGTCCCGAGACACACACCCAAAGCTGAAACCTCTTTATAAGGAATTTCTGCTCCTTCAACGGATTTTGTAGGTTCTGTACATATGAAATGTGACTTACTTAACATCCTTATCTATTTTTCTTATATATGATTATACAGGATTTATATGGCTCCAGCATTTGCACATCACTTTACAAAATAAATGGACAGTAACGTTACAATACATGTCAAGGCAAGAGGCTTTGGAGGGCCCCGCTCATGGGAACTTACAATCTAATTTGGGGCTTTATTAAGCTTTTTTTCTGATTTATAGCCTGTAAGTCTATGGGGTTGATTTACTAAAGGCAAATAGACTGTGCGCTTTGCAAAGTGCAGTTGCTCCAGAGCTTAGTAAATGAGGTAAAGCTTCACTTTGCAAAGAGCACCCAATCACGTGCAAGGAAAGTATAAAAAGAACAGCATTTTTGTTTGCACATGATTGGATGATGGAAATCAGCAGGGCTTCTGCTCAATTATTAAGCTCTGGAGCAACTGCACTTCCAGAGTGCTAAAATGCACAGTCTATTTGCCTTTAGTAAATCAACCCCTATATGTATGTGGAGCAGCTGTGATCATTCTTTAGATATGCAATCTCTGCTTCCTTCTCAGTTGTTCTGTACAGTGATTTCACTTTGCTGATCCTCACTCTCAGTGCAAGCTTGTAGGTGTTGTGTTAGCTGATAAAATAGATTCTTCTGTAGCTCTCAGCAGTCACAAAGCAGGAGGAAGCTTACCAAACCATATAAGAAATACAACAATCAACATATGGAACAGCAATAAAGGATGCTGTCAAAATGTAATATGTATATAAACCCTTCTCTTATTTACTCCCAGTAACTAACAGTAATAAATTACTGTTAAATATACCATTGGAATGTTTTGTTTTATAGGTGCAATAAAATGCCTGTTGATCCTGCCTGCAATCTTATGAGCTGGTAACTTCCCGTACTCTCTACCTGTACTGCATTCTTATCATTTACATTATTCACAGTTATCCCCCCATGTTATGGAGACAATGAGAGGTGGAGGTGTTCTAAAGTCCTGTCCTAGGGTAAGGACATTGCTCCTCCATAGATACGGCACAGGAAGTAAGCGTTGACAGCCTAAGACAGGAGATGTGTTACTGGCAGGATGCATCAACAGGTTAATGATAATAAATAGGAAAAAAGCCTGAAAAGTAAAAAACAAATGCAGCCACCACATCTCAGGACTGGTAAGCTGCAATATATAAATGTTTGGTTGAAAGTTTAGTACATTTGTACAGGGGAAGGGAGAGATTAATTTTAGGATCAATAGGGAAATATGACATTGCCCCAGATTCCTCGCCCACTTGGGTGCTCCCCCTGTCTGATCGTTGAGTCCTCTGGGATCCTTTTCCTGAATTTCCATCCTCCGCTGCAGCATTGTCACTTCTGTCCCCTCTCCTCCCTTCATCACATTATCATTACTGCTGCACAAGACAGGAAGCAGCTGATTTGAGGTCACTGAGGGACCCGCGTTGGTTTGGGGGCTTGCGGATCGCCGTTGCCCCAGCTACATATGCTGCAGGTCTAACTGCCCCCTCGCCTGTCCCCCCCAAGCACAGTACGTCTCACAAGGGCAGAGGTGACCTACATAACACAGGAACCTACAGGCATAGCTCAATGAAACCAATTAGCAATGTACTCACGCACACACAACCCCTACAGAGGCACAGCGGGCAACGGGGGGCTAATGTACTGTGAGCTTCTCTCTGTCACTGTATCCACATCCAGCTAAATAGATTTATGTATGTGCTCACTGGAAAACAGGACGGAAATTTAGGGATTACTGTACAGATTCATGCTGTATAGAGTAGATTGATAAATAGTTTTATGCTACAGATTGGACACCACTGGGCAAATGACATAGTAAGTGAAATAAAATGTTATTGCATCTAAAAGATGGATGGATGGATGGATGGATGGACAGACAGCACAGTGACTTAGTGGTTAGCACTCCTGCCCTGCAGCACTAGGGTCATCGGTTTGAACCCCAACCATGACACTACCTGCATGGAGTTTGCATGTTCTCCCTGTGATGTATGCGTTTCCTCTCTCAGTCCAAAGATATGCTGGTAGCTTAATTGGCTCCTGTCTAAATTGGTCCTGAGATATATTCTTGAGATCTGGGTACTTTCGATTATAAGCTCCTTGGAACTGATGTGAATGTACAATATTAAAGAGGTTGTAAACCCTCTGAAAAAACCCCACAAAAAACCCTGCAAGAGAAAGGCATAATCAGCTAGTATGCATTGCATACTAGCTCATTATGAAATACGTACCTTAGAACGAAGCCCTGTATTGGAGTCGGCACTCCGAGTACAGGGCCGACAACTTCCTCCCGTTGCTACTTCTGGGTTTGTGGCTCCGGCGCTGTGATTGGCCGGAGCCGCAGTGACGTCACACCCATGCATGCGTGCGGGAGCTGTCATTAACGGTACGGCCCTATAGAAACGGCACCAAGCGGCCCGTTTCTTCAGTGCGCTTGCGCCGATGACGTCGGCACAAGCATATACAGTGAATATCTCCTAAACAATGCAAGTTTTGGAGATATATTCACGGTATCTACAGGTAAGCCTTATTGGTGTTATTTTTTGAGGCATTTTTATGATTTTGCCATGATATGCGGTTTTAAATCTGCCTAGCAACAAATCACCCCCCCCCCCCAAAAAAAAAACTCTGCAAATCGCGGCAAAATCGTGGTAACACACAGGAAACCCTACAGAAAGCGCAACTGCATAGGTGTGAACCTAGACTTAGTGTAAATGGCACTCCAACGCACCTAAGTAGTGCAGCACAATGAATGTGCTTTTTAGCCACCAAAAAAACACAGATGTGAGCCATCAACATAAATATGAGGGGTGGGGCCTTAATCCAGAGCAACAGTATAGGTTTTATTGAATGGGCAATTTGGATGTACTGCATGCATTATTCTACCTAGCTATTTGGAGGCATAGAAATCATCTTAGTTTGGATTCACACCTATGCACTTCTAGTGCATTTTGCAGATTTGCACTACAGAACGTGTTCCATAGGAAACCATGTTAAATGTTCTGTAGTGCAAATCTGCAAAATGCACTAAAAGTGCATAGGTGTGAATCCAGCCTTAGAGAGTGGTTACCTTTTTTTTGGAAGATTTCTAATGTCGACAACTTTACTTTAGATACAATCTCAATGTGTGGCTGGGGATATTTAACCTCCCTGGCGGTATGATTATGTCGGATTTTTGCGTCTAAAAGGGGTACATTATTTTGCATGAAAATTTGGCATTTTATATTGTAGGCCTGTAATTCTTAGGAATAACTCACGTAAGACAAGAGTCTAGTAGACATCCCGGGTATGAAAAAGTTTAAAACACGAAATCATAAATTATAATATAATAAATAACTATAAATAATTATCAAAAATAATAACATAATAGTAATAAAATTTATTCAATAATGTAATCAAACCAAAACCACAGAAATTTGCTCAGTTGCAGAAATGTCGCTGTCGTCACTTTCAGTGTCTGATGATAAATTTCCCCAAAAATCAGTATCACTCAATTCTGCAAGTGATTCTTATTTACTATCGCTGTTTTCTAGCTGATCAAAAAATGCTTTTGACGTAAAGGGACGTTTTTTGGTTGCCATGGACATTTTCAAGTTTCCAGGTAGAAAGAATGGCATATATAATATAAAAGTGCATGCAGGGCAATGGGCAAAGTGCTAGGGGCAAAGGGGATGTGAAATGATTTCATACAGTAATGGAATCTGTAAGATTACAGTGTATTGTATGTTTACTATGTGTTTCACTTTTTGAATTTGCCGCCAGGCTCCGCCCCCGTGCGAAGCAATGCTCACAGGGAACGGAGCCCGGCACACAGAGGCATCTGGCGGCGGACACAGCCCGCTGACACAGCGGGGGGACATTGCTGGATCCAGGGGACAAGGTGAGTAACACTGCCTGGATCCAGCAATGCAATCCCGAGTGTGGCTCGGGTTTACCGTTCTTTGTACAGAAAATCCACCCCGAGCCACACTCTGGAATACCGCCAGGGGGGGTTAAAGGAGTGAAAACACGTAAAGCTGGATTCACATCTATGCATTTTTAGTGCTTTTTGCATTTTGCAGATTTGGACTACAGAACATTTAACTTGGTTTCCTATGGAACACATTCTGTAGTGCAAATCTGCAAAATGCAAAAAGCACTAAACACGCTCAGGTGTGAATCCAGCCTAAGGGGGGGTTTCTCTCTCTGTAGAGATTTCTTTTTTTTGTCCTGTTTTATCTCTAGGACAGAAAGTATAGGGAAATCCCCCCCAGGGGACAGAGATGGTAAAAAAAAAGAACTCTTCCTGGTCATCACTTACATAAAAACTTGGAAGTTTGTCTTGGCATTTTTCCAGCAGCTTGTAGAATAGAAGACTTTATAATACAGCTGGATGTATATACACCTCCAGTATGTGCACACCCACATGTGTACAGCTGTAAGTATATAATTGCTGCGCTCACTCAGTAGGTAGGAACAGAAAACATGGCAGGCTTTCGCTAACATGTAACTTGGCGCAGCTGGTGGCAACATTTTACACATACGCCACTTTATGAGCTTAAAAAGTAGTTATTTGCTCAGTTGCTGGGGGAACTAATCTGCTTATATATATGTTTTTTTTTTTGTTTGCCAAAAAAAAAAAAACATTTATGCAGTAATCTAGTTAAGTGAAATGCAGCAAAACTTAACCGTTGTGTGACCACAGAGGAGCTCCCCGGAGGGGAAAGCGAAACAAAATACCAATTTATTTATGCTCCTGTTGGTGGTTATCACTTATTGGCTTTGCTGCAGCGCTTTTTCAGATGACAGGACCATAGATTGTGAACGTTTCATGGTAATTCTTGGGTGTATACTATGGAAGATTAGGTGTGCGCACAGGGTGTGTCAGGTGTGCCTGGGCACACCCTAATCACTCTGTGTGGTGCATATTCCCTCTGTTTGGACCCCTGATATTTCACCAAATTAAAAAATGTTTCTCCTTTTATTGCCTAAAAAAAAATTGTAAAAAAAATAATAAAGATGGAAACTGTCCACTGCCCTACTGACACCAATATCTGCTCTTATGACACCATCCACTGCCCTACTGACACCGATATCTGCTCTTATGACACCATCCACTGCCCTACTGACACCGATATCTGCTCTTTTGACACCATCCACTGCCCCACTGACACCAATATCTGCTCTCATGACACCATCCACTGCCCTGCTGACACCAATATCTGCTTTTATGACACCATCCACTGCCCTGCTGACACCAATATCTGCTTTTATGACACCATCCACTGCCCTACTGACACCAATATCTGCTTTTATGACACCATCCACTGCCCTACTGACACCAATATCTGCTCTTATGACACCATCCACTGCCCTACTGACACCAATATCTGCTCTTATGACGCCACCCACTGCCCTACTGACACCAATATCTGCTCTTATGACACCATCCACTGCCCTACTGACACCAATATCTGCTCTTATGACACCATCCACTGCCCTACTGACACCAATATCTGCTCTTATGATACCATCCACTGCACTGCTGACACCAATATCTGCTCTTATGACACCATCCACTGCCCTACTGACACCAATATCTGCTCTTATGACACCATCCACTGCTCTACTGACACCAATATCTGCTCTTATGACGCCACCCACTGCCCTACTGACACCAATATATGCTCTTATGACACCATCCACTGCCCTACTGACACCAATATCTGCTCTTATGACGCCACCCACTGCCCTACTGACACCAATATCTGCTCTTATGATGCCACCCACTGCCCTACTGACACCAATATCTGCTCTTATGACACCATCCACTGCCCTACTGACAGCAATACCTGCTCTTATGACACCATCCACTGCCCTACTGACACCAATATCTGCTCTTATGACACCATCCACTGCCCTACTGACACAATCAGTATAAATACACATGCACACACACACACACGCATGTGTGTTTGAGCTTTGGGGTGCACACCCTAATGCAAAAGGCTGTGCACACCTATGATCTGCTTATATTTTGCATTGACTGCTTCCTCCTTCAGTAACATCCTAAAGAAATGTTTAAATTAAACCTTTCCATTTTCATTCCATACTTTATTTCAGGTCCAGTGATGTCATCACTGAGTCGCTGTGCTTCTCTATGCAGTGCAGGCAGATTGTGGCTGGTGGGATGGGGTGGCAGGGTGATGTACATAGGTTCCTGAAAACATCACACTCGTCCTACCTCATTACTTCTCTCAAGCTGTCTGTCAGCCCTCAGTTATTGAAAGGACTCAAATCCAATAAATGAAAGGGTCAGGCAAGGGACAGGCTGGGGAGGAAAGAGCTAGATAATGATATATGTCATGGGTGCTCAACCTGTGGCCCTCTAGCTGTTGCAGAACTACAATTCCCATCATGCATCTACCTTTGGGAGTCATGCTTTGCAATGCCTCATGGGACTTGTAGTTCTGCAATAGCTGGAGGGCCACAAGTTGAGCACCCATTCTATATATCCTCCAGCCAGGAAATGAGGTTTGCTCTGTTGATTTGCTATAACTTCTAATGCACATTGTGAGGAGCTCACAGTGTGCGGTGGAACCAGCGTAAGCACTTTTAGCACTGGAGAGGAGCCTTTACAGCTCTGCAAGACTGAAGGAAAAGCTGGAGTTCCACTTAAAAAGAAATACAAGTAGGTTTTCCTTTTTCTGCTTTTAAATCACCTGAATGATGATTGTTTTTGTTATATATTTAGAGGTCAATTTTTAAAAAAAATACTTTAATTATCTTCAATTTTTTTTTTTGGAGGGGCGGGGGGGGTCCTACTAACCGTGTGAAAACAAACTCCACATCTCTACAATACAACTGTTTTAATGATCCATTTGACTACTTTTAAATAATTATTTTAACAAAATATAATTGGTTAGAAAATGATTTCCAGGATATCCGATTGCCTCTCTGGTGTCAGGAAGGAATTTTTTCCCCCTCCTGTAGCAAATCTGATGTTGCTTTGCTGGGTTCTTTCACCTTCCTCTGGATCAACTGTGGGTATAGGATTGTTTATATGGGATTGTATGATTTTTTTTTTTTTTTTGTTAATTGGTTGAAGTAGATGGACTTGTGTCTTTTTTCAGCCTAACTATGTAACTATTTGCAACAGTAGAACCAAAACAATTTTTGTTTTTATAACTGTCTGGAAGAACAATTTATTTTCTGTCAATTCATCATTCAGAAGTCTTTGCTGATCGAATTCGTTTTCTACGGAAAAATTATATATTTTGTAAAAACAATTGATTTGCATAATAAAAAGAATGGCTGACAAGCCAATCGCTTTCAGAGCAGCTTTAGTCCTGCAGATTCATAAATGTTGTCAATTTTTTTTTTTCAACTTTGTAAGAATACTTGACTTCAACAAAAAGATTTTGCTTACAAATTAGAATTGAGAATTAAGTTATACAGAAGACATATCAAGTTTTTTATATATATATATATAAAACACACACTGTTTAATTTACATTGTCCCTTCTATTTCTGTATGTGGATGATGGCACTGTAATTATTTTATAATTAGATAATTATATAATTAATATTATTTATACATGAAAAAAAAATAATTTTGTCATTTGTTTTTTTTTTTAACTTTATAAGAATACTTGACCTCAACAAAAAGATTTTGCTTAGAAATTAGAATTGAGAATTAAGTTATACAGAAGGCATTTCAAGTGATACTAAACACACACTGTTTAATTTACATTGCCCCTTCTATTTCTGTATGTGGATGATGGCACTGTAATTATTTTATAATTTGATAATTATTATTATTTATGCATGAAACAAAAAACAAGTACCTTTTCCTAATAGATATACAGCTGTCACATAACCCAGCCCTTTCCCAGCATGCAGGTAAAAAAAAGCAGGAGGAGCTTCTGGCCCTCTGCTGCTAGTCACATGATCAAAATAAAAACATAAAAACAAAAGCCGTTAAAAAGCAGAGCAAAAATAAATAAATAATATCAATAAATTATTTTTAATTGTCATACAATTAGATATTTGAAATCAGATCTTTCTTATTTTTTGGCAGTAGCATGGTGTGGGTGAATTTCTGCCAGTCACAGGCTGTGTCACGCCCCTCCAGCCTATGTCCTAGAATAAGAGGGAGGTGAAGCCTCCATCAATCTAAATGTAATATCCTACCCCCATTGTGTTTAGCTGGTGAGTGAGCATGGAGGATTGAGGGAGTAGGCTGTCATTTACCACTGTGTATATGCTCACATGTGTGACTCTATAATCACATGGGCTGCTCAGATGTGATAGGGAGGAAATGCCCAGCATAGACACTCAGTGAAAACTGAGCATGTGCAGAGTTGTTACCATAGCTGCAACATCCCTGAATTGGGGACATGAACAGAAGGAAGACCTTGATGAATGGGGCATACCCAGAAAGCTTGTCCTGAAAAATTGTATGTTAGTGCAAATAAATAAGGACCATGGACAGCACTCAGTTGTTTCTGTAAAATGTTCCTGCTAGCTCTGTGGGCAGTTAGTGAAAGCAGCATGCAAAGTACAGCAAATATGAACAAAGTTACTTTGAGGCACTTTTCCCGGGTCCACAACATGTGCCTTGTATGTGACATGTAGAAAAGCAGAATGTGGATGGCATCTAGAATGTGGACATTTGCATCGTTCATCCTTTTGAACATGAATGTTCTTATTGTTTGAAGGCCTTCAACAAATCTTTACTGAGCAACTGAAATAAAGTTTGAAGAAATCACACGTCAGAAAGTTGTTTCTCCAAAATCAAGAGGAAGACAGGAGTGGGTTGCCTGCACTGACCGTAGTTAATTGTTAAATAGTTTAAACACTACAATAAATACATAAAATTTCACAAATAAAAAATTTGGTAAAAAAAAAACACAAAATGGACAATTGAAGGGATTTGTTGTTGTCCAGTACACAATCTGAGATAGGTCTATTGTGACACTTAAGTCCTAAATTACAATGTAACACGATGCAATTTCAGACGGGAATTTTCGTTCGACAGCCGATCGTCCGAAATTCTTACCGTTAGTATGCTCCTTTTGACAGCTGCTTTTGATTTCCCGTCAAAAAAAATAAAAGCTGGATATGCAGACTAGTAAATTTTTTTCATACGGCAGCTCAACGTCCGATTTTCGTATGGTTAGTACGGTGTCCGTATGAAAAAAATCGCACGATCATTACTACGCATGCTCAGGAACGAAAAAATACACACAAAGCTATTCAACACATTCCGTCACTTCTGACGTTGAATTTGATCGTACGATAAATTTTTATATCGTTAGTATGCTCTTCACTTTCCACATGAGACAAGTATCCAACAATAAACGGATGTTCTGTCATCTGAAATTTGCATCGTGTGTACGAGGCTTTCAGGTCCTTCTCTATTTTGCTCTGCCTTCCGGGCACAGTATAAAACATACTGATAGTTTTACCATAAATTGCCAATGTGTCCAAGTCTATCTTTGGAAATTGTAGACTCTGGGGGGCAAGGATGGACATGAACAGTCCAAGGGGGCAAGGATGGACATGAACAGTCCAAGGGGGCAAGGATGGACATGAACAGTCCAAGGGGGCAAGGATGGACATGAACAGTCCAAGTACCATCTCAACGCTAGAAAAATGAAAACTAGTACAAACAACATCCTGGTGGTGAAATGGAGGGATGTGGATTTAGGAGAGCTAGGAGTTTTACCTGAATTGGGATCCTTGAGGGGAGGTCAGAGAGGGCGCTGTGCAGCTCAGTGACGCTCGGCGATCTTGTCTGCTTACAGTCTGTGAGCTATGTGAAGGGACCGCGCTCAGTGCTTAGACCACCCTCTGACAGTGCAGCTTTAATTTCCTGCCCTGGGCATAATCTCCTGGCAAAATACGGCTCAAGCCTTAATCTGGCCTTCTCATTTCACAGAAGGGGGGTGGGCTGCACACTGTCCCCCTAATCTGCAAGGGGAAAGGGGGGCACCATTAACTCTTACACCACTGCAAAACATTGGAAAAGCCAATCTTGTCTGATGTCTGTGTATTAGGAGGAGAGGAGAGGTCAGTGTGTTCTGATATCTGTGTATTAGGAGGAGAGGTCAATGTGTCCTGATATTTCTGTATCAGGAGAGGAGAGGTCAGATGTCTGTGTATTAGGAGGAGAGGAGAGGTCAATGTGTCCTGATGTCTGTGTGTTAGGAGGAGGAGAGGTCGGTGTGTCCTGATATCTGTGTAGTAGGAGGCGAGGAGAGGTTAGTGTGTCCTGATATCTGTGTAGCAGGAGGCGAGGAGAGGTCGGTGTGTCCTGATATCTGTGTATTAGGAGGAGAGGAGAGGTCAGTGTGTCCTGATATCTGTGTAGTAGGAGGCGAGGAGAGGTCAGTGGGTCCTGATGTCTGTGTATTAGGAGGAGGCGAGGAGAGGTCGGTGTGTCCTGATGTCTGTGTATTAGGAGGAGAGGAGAGGTCAGTGTGTCCTGATATCTGTGTAGTAGGAGGCGAGGAGAGGTCAGTGGGTCCTGATGTCTGTGTATTAGGAGGAGGCGAGGAGAGGTCGGTGTGTCCTGATGTCTGTGTAGCAGGAGGCGAGGAGAGGTCGGTGTGTCCTGATATCTGTGTATTAGGAGGAGAGGAGAGGTCAGTGTGTCCTGATATCTGTGTAGTAGGAGGCGAGGAGAGGTCAGTGGGTCCTGATGTCTGTGTATTAGGAGGAGGCGAGGAGAGGTCGGTGTGTCCTGATGTCTGTGTATTAGGAGGAGGGGAGAGGTCAGTGTGTTCTGATGTCTGTGTATTAGGAGGAGGGGAGAGGTCAGTGTGTCCTGATGTCTGTGTATTAGGAGGAGGGGAGAGGTCAGTGTGTCCTGATGTTTGTGTGTTAGGAGGAGGAGAGGAGAGGTCAGTGTGTTCTGATGTCTGTGTATTAGGAGGGGAGAGGTCAGTGTGTCCTGATGTCTGTGTATTAGGAGGAGAGGAGAGGTCAGTGTGTCCTGATGTCTGTGTATTAGGAGGAGGGGAGAGGTCAGTGTGTCCTGATGTTTGTGTGTTAGGAGGAGGAGAGGAGAGGTCAGTGTGTCCTGATGTCTGTGTATTAGGAGGAGGAGAGGAGAGATCAGTGTGTCCTGATGTCTGTGTATTAGGAGGAGGAGAGGAGAGGTCAGTGTGTCCTGATGTCTGTGTATTAGGAGGCGAGGAGAGGTCGGTGTGTCCTGATGTCTGTGTATTAGGAGGAGGAGAGGAGAGGTCAGTGTGTTCTGATGTCTGTGTATTAGGAGGGGAGAGGTCAGTGTGTCCTGATGTCTGTGTATTAGGAGGAGAGGAGAGGTCAGTGTGTCCTGATATCTGTGTATTAGGAGGAGAGGAGAGGTCAGTGTGTCCTGATGTCTGTGTATTAGGAGGAGGAGAGGAGAGGTCAGTGTGTCCTGATATCTGTGTATTAGGAGGAGAGGAGAGGTCAGTGTGTCCTGATGTCTGTGTATTAGGAGGAGGAGAGGAGAGGTCAGTGTGTCCTGAGGCCTGTGTGTTAGGAGGAGAGGAGAGGTCAGTGTGTCCTGAGGCCTGTGTGTTAGGAAGAGAGGAGAGGTCAGTGTGTCCTGATGTCTGTGTATTAGGAGTAGAGGGGAGGTCAGTGTGTCCTGATGTCTGTGTGTTAGGAGGAGGAGAGGAGAGGTCAGTGTGTCCTGATGTCTGTGTATTAGGAGGAGAGGAGAGGTCAGTGTGTTCTAATTTCTGTGTATTAGGAGATCAGTCTGGTTTGGCACATGTGATGGAACATGCACCTTGGTGAAGTATGGTGAACTATGAGTTGCATGTTATGTTATTTTTGTGCATAGTCTGCTCAGTTTGTGGAATATCGCACAATGCACAGTGTGGCCTTTTCTGCGCTCAGCTAAGAAGCCACCTTTCCATTCTTCATCTATTGTCTCCCTGAAAGCCATAACTGACAAAAGAGTGAAATACAGGATGCTGATGACCCCAAAGAAACCTCTCGTCCTCTGTCATCCAGACCAACATTTTCTGTTTTCAGTATCTTCCGGCTGATATTGAATTTATCGACACTCACCATCTAAATTAAATGTCAAAAAACCATCCCCATGGGGCCGCACAATACTCTGACAGCATCAGGGCCTGGGTGACGTTTGTAGGCCTCCCTTTGTGTGAGTTTCCTCCAATGGTTAAATCTTACTGCTGATCGATTAAATTCCTCTTCACATTGGATGCAGGTTGATTCTTTGTATCTGATGGGAATTTGGAATTTGAGGAATGCATGCATTATTAGTCTGTAAGCTCTTTGAGAGCAAGGATAATAAAAGTGTTGCAGATTTTTTCAGCCCTTTTGAATAACTAAAATCAAATCCCAACTCAAACCAAAGCTTTTCTTTTAGGATTTGGATGATGATATCATGGGCACCTGTCATTGTTTAGGGGTATATACACAGAGTGGGGCATCATCAACATTTGACACTTATCGGCTCATCTAAGTGTCTTTTACCGTTATTTGGACATCTTTACTCCATATTCTTTCACAATAGCCCTTGCTGTATATACGGTGCATCCAGAAAGTATTCACAACGCTTCACTTTTTCCACATTTTGTTATGTTACAGCCTTATTCCAAAATGGATTAAATTCATTATTTTCCTCAAAATTCTACAAACAATACCCCATAATGACAACGTGAAAGAAGTTTGTTTGAAATCTTTGCAAATTTATTAAAAATAAAAAACCAAAAAACAATCCCATGTACATAAGCATTCACAGCCTTTGCTTAATACTTTGTTGAAGCACCTTTGGCACCAATTACAGCCTCAAGTCATTTTCAGTATGATGCTACAAGCTTGGCACGCCTGTTTTTTGGACAGTTTCTCCCATTCTTCTTTGCAGGACCTCTCAAGCTCCATCAGGTTGCATGGGGAGCGTCGTTTTAGATCTGTCCAGAGATGTTCAATGGGGTTCAAGTCTGGGCTCTGGCTGGGCCACTCAAGGACATTCACAGAGTTTGGATAGGATCATTGTCCTGTTGGAAGATGAACCTTCGCCCCAGTCTGAGGTCCAGAGCGCTCTGGAGCAGTTTTTCGCCAAGGATGTCTCTGTACATTTCTGCAGTCATCTTTCCCTCGATCCTGACTAGTCTCCCAATTTCCGCTGCTGAAAAACATCCCCACAGCATGATGCTGCCACCACCATTCTTTACTGTAGGGATGGTATTGGCCAGGGGATGAGCGTTGCCTGGTTTCCTCCAGACATGACGCTTGGCATTCAGACCAATGAGTTCAATCTTTGTTTCATCAGACCAGAGAACTTGTTTCTCATGGTCTAAGAGTCCTTCAACTGCCTTTTGGATCCCTGCTGCTTGTGCACCTTTTCCTTCCACACTTTTCCCTTCCACATAACTTTCTATTAATGTGCTTTGATACAGCAGTTTGGGAACATCCAACTTCTTTTGCAATTACCTTTTGAGGCTTTCCCTCCTTATGGAGGGTGTCAATTATGGTTTTCTGCACAACTGTCAGGTCAGCAGTCTTTCCCATGAGTGTGATTCCTACTGAACCAGACTGAGAGACCATTTAAAGGCTCAGGGACCCTTTGCGGATGTTATGGCTTAATTAGATGAATAGAGTAGGACACTTTGAGCCTAGAATATTGCACCTTTTCACAATATTCAAATTTTCTGAGATTGTGGATTTGGGGTTTTCATGAGCTGTAAGGCATAATCATCACAATTATGACAAATCACAGCTTGACCTATCTTGCTTTGCATGTAATGAGTCTATCTCATATATTAGTTTCACCTTTTAGGCTGGGTTAACACTATCTGACAAAAAAACGCTCCGACTTTGATCCTACTTTGCTGTGCGATTTACGGTCCTACATAGGGTCAAAGTCGGACCGTTTGTCTGTGAACAGGGATCCAACTTTGATCCCGACAATGCCAGGCACCTTGTGCTCTGGGGATCTTGGAGGGGAACTCCACGCCAATTTTTTTTTTTTAAAAATGGCATGGGGTCCCCCTCCAGGAGCATACCAGGCCCTTTGGTCTGGTATGGTTTTTAAGGGGAACCCCCACGCCGAAAAAACAGCGAGCACGCAGCCCGGCAAGCCAGGAAAGGGGGTGGAGATGAGTGAGCGCCCCCCCCCCCTCCTGGACCATACCAGGCCGCGTGTCCTCAACATGGGGAATATGGGTGCTTTGGGGCAGGGGAGGCTCTGCACTCCCCACCCCAAAGCACCTTGTCCCCATGTTGATAAGGACAAGGGCCTCTTCCCGACAACCCTTGCCGGTGGTTGTCGGAGTCTGGGGGCGGGGACTTATCGGAATCTGGAATCCAGATGCCGGCCCCCACCCTATGTAAATGAGTATGTGTACCCCTACCCATTTACCTGGAAAAAAAAGTGTACAAAAAAACACACTACACATCTTTTTAAAATCTTTTATTAAATCAGCTCCGGCGTCTTCTCCCCTCTCTGGCTCTTCTTTCTTTGGTTCTTTTGCAGGGTCTTCTATCTTCTGAGGGGTCTTCTTTCTTCTCCTTCTCTGTGGCGTCTTCTGCTCTTTTGCTGGTCTTCTCCGCTGTCCTCTTCCCTCTGTTCTTCCTCTCATCTTCTTCCCATGTTGAAACGACGCGATGTCCTTCACGAATGCCCTCTCCACTATGTGCTGTGCCTTATATTGGCATGGGGCGGGGCCACCCACTGACATCACCCGGAGGCTCCACCCCCTGTGATGTCACAGCTCCGACATCACAGGGGGCGGACCCTACGCTGTTTTTTTCGGCGTGGGGGTTCCCCTTAAAATCCGTACCAGACCAAAGGGCCTGCTATGCTCCTGGAGGGGGACCCCATGCCATTTTTTTTAAAATTTGGTGTGGAGTTCCTCTTCAAGATCCCCAGAGCATAAGTCGCATTCCAAAGTCGGATCAGTGAAGACACTGATCCGACTTTGATCCGACTTCAATGGGCTAGGATCAAAGTCAGACAAAAGTAGTACAGGAACCTTTTTCAAAGTCGGTCTGACTTTGAAAAACACAAGTCGGAGCAGTTAAGACGGCTCTCATAGGGAATCATTGTTTTTGTGACGTAATGCGACTTGTGCTCCTAATGTCGGTCCGAGAATCGGACTAGTGTGAACACAGCCTTAAGTTGCATTTCTGAAATAAATGAACTTTTGCACGATATTCTAATTTTTCGAGTATCACCTGTATATAAATTTGATTTTTTTTATTTTTATATATTTAATACATTTGCAAAGATTTCAAACAAACTTCTTTCACGTTGTCATTATGGGGTATTGTATGTAGAATTTTGAGGAAAATTATGAATTTAATCTATTTTGGAATAAGGCTGTAACATAACAAAATGTTGAAAAAGTGAAGCTCTGTGAATTCTTTCCAGATGCACTGTATTATGCCACCAATATCATATTTGCTGGCAATTATTTGTAATGATTTTTATATGCCATATCTGTAGACGATCGGATATACTTGATGCCCCCGGCTTGTCACTGCACACATGCCTCTTTTTTCATGCCCTGCGAATAAGGACTGTAGTGAAAAAATCCTATTTACATACGCTAGCTTTTTGCTGCTCTACCAGTACTGGAAATTGTAAAACTCCCAGAAATAGAAGGAGCAAATGATGTTAAATCCTTGCATGGTGTCATTATCTGGATTTTACCTTTTCACAATAAATATGCCCTTATAGCAGGGCTGTTTTTGTCAAAAATAGGTGCAGGTACTCCCCCCTTCCAAATCACATCCGCTGCCGACCTCTGAGCACACTCCTGCGCAGCCAGCAATAAAAGACCCCCCCCAGCAACAATAGATACCGCCGCAGAAAAATGCCCCCCAACAACAACAGGTCCCCCAACAACAACAGACCGCCAATATAACAATACAGTACATCTCCCAGCAGCCAGCATCAACAGACTCCCCTTGACAGTAGATCCTCCCCTAGCAACATAAGGTCCCCACCAACAACAATAGAACCCCCCACCAGCATTAATAGGATCCCCACCAGCAACAATAGACCCCCCCCTCTCCTGCCAGCAACAATAGATCTCCCATAGCAAAAAAAACCACAACAACAACAATTGATTCCCCCCAGCAACAATAGACCCCCAATATAACAATACAGTAGATCCCTTCCAGCAACATTTGCCTTTCTATAAGCATAAGACCCCCACCCGGAACATTAGGATCCCCCACCAGTAACAACAGATCTCCCCCCAACTACACCAGATCTCCCCAGCAACAATAAACCCCGCCAGTAACAATACAGTAGATATACCAGCAGCCAGCATCAATTTACTCTCCAGCAGCCAGCAACAATGTACCCCTCCCTCAACAGGAGATCCCTCCCAGCAATAATCCCCCCCACCCACTAACTTAAAGTGATTGTAAAGTCTTGTTTTTTTTTCCTATAAAAATAACAAACATGTTATATTTACCTGCTCTGTGTAGTGGATTTGCACAGAGTAGCCCGGATCCTCCCCCTTCTCGGGTTCCTCTTTGGTGCTCCTGGCCCCTCCCTCCTGTTCAGTGCCCCCACAGCAAGCAGCTTGCTATGGGGGCACCCAAGCCAAGTCACAGCTCCCTATGTCCATTCAGACACGGAGCCCTGGCCCCACACCCTCTCGCTCTTGATTGGCTAGCTGACTTCGATTGACAGGAGTGGCAGTCAATGGTGCCGCTGCTGTGTCTCAGCCAATCAGGCGGGAGAATCTCGGACCGCTGAGACAATCGTGGATATCGCTGGACAGAGAGGGACCTCAGGTAAGTATTAGGGGGACTGCTGCACACAGAAGACTTTTTATCTTAAAGCATAGAATACATTAAGATAAAAAACCTTCTGACTTTACAACCCCTTTAAGATCCCACCAGTGAAAATATATCCCCCTGCCGTGAACATCGATAGACCCTCCAGCACAGCCCAGCACCCCATTCAGTGCTGGAGGTGCTGAAACTGCATTGCCCCGCGCTCCCGCTGAAAAAAAGCCCTGCCTTAAAGTACAGTCAGGTCCATAAATATTGGGAATTCTGCACATATACAAACTGTTGTAATTCCTACACAGTTCACCTGATTTGGATGTAAATACCCTCAAATTAAAGCTGAAAGTCTGCAGTTAAAGCACATCTTGTTCATTTCATTTCAAATCCATTGTGGTGGTGCATAGAGTCAAAAAGATTAGAATTGTGTCGATGTCCCAATATTTATGGACCTGACTGTATAACTAAAGGCAAAAGGTTTTCTAGTTTTGGATGGAGTGCAGAGGGATTAGAACACTTGTCAGTTTTTATTGCTGCCTGGGCTCCCATTGGGAGATTCCCTCTCTCGATTTGTCCTGTTTACCATTATCATTGAAAGTGAAAGCAAAAGAAAATCCCAAATTTTGGGTTGTCCCCAGAAAAGTAATTGAGCCAAATCTTCCAATGGGGACACTAGTTCTGGTGACCTGGGGGTCCCCAAGAGATTCCCTTAATGTGCAAGGATTTCCTCTCACTTCCTGTTTGACTGTGGGACAGGAAGTGAAGGTAAATCTCCCCAGTGGGGCACAGATGGCAAAAATAAGCCTTACAGGGGTTATAACCCTCCTTTACTCTAAAATGGAAAAAAATGCCTATAGTTCTACTTTAAAGCGGACCTGGAATCAGAAATTTTGTTTTGTGTTCATGCAGTACTAAAGTGCTGGTAAAGCCCAATACTTTACTTGTACCTGCAGGCTAAAATAAGGCTTACCTGTAGGTACAGTAAATCTCTCCTAAATGTGCGCTGTTTAGCAGATATTTACTTTACTAGCAGCCGGTGACGTCACCGTGCAGCGGCCATGACTCCATGCGCTGGAGTGACGCCATTGCAGCTCACAGTTTACTACCGCTTTAACCCCAAGAACATAATGTTTATACTGCTGTTTACCAATCCTTAAAGGTGGTGGTACTTTTTTTTTCCCCTTTTCTTTATTCTCCACTGGTGATCCAGACAGTAACACTTCCAGTTTTAGAGTTTCTCCACACCTTTGGACAGTAGCATTGACTAGGGAAACTGTAGTGTTACAATGCACTAGAAGATTTACATGGACTTGACTAACAAATTAAATCTAAACTCCAGATAACACTTTTTAAACAGTTACAGCAACAGTTTTTTTCTTGGAATAAAGGTTTTACATAAATTAATAAAAGCTGATCAATGTAAGCACCCCTGTAAGTGGTAAATGCTTTGTCTCAACACTCCAACTGCTACTGCCAAAGCTTGGTCTGTTAAAGGAGAAGTTTGTGGTTCCTAAAAAAAAAACAAATATCTGTAGTCGCCTCTGTGCTGATTGCTCAGTTCCCAGTCTGTCACCGCTCTTGGCTGTAACCTTCCAGCAGTCACTGGAGTGCCGGGCTGAAGAGGTGGTGGATGCAGCATGCGCTCAGAGCTGGAGCCAGCTGTCAATAAGGCAACTGGGTGGATCCCAGATATGGTCGGAATCCATCCATAGCCTGGAGCAGCTCTGTGACGTCAGCTGTCAGCGGGCTTTAGCCTACTGTTGGCTGAATCTGTGTCACAGGAGATCACAAGAAAGTGCATTCATCTGACCCACAAGAGAAGTACAGTGGAACCTTGGTTCATGAGTAACACGGTTAACGAGCATTTTGAAAGACAAGCATTTTTTTTTTTAAATTCTGACTCGATTTGCGAGTGCTGTCTCGCAAAACGAGCAGGATTAAGCCTCTGTGCATACAATACCGCATGTGGCCAGAGGTGTGGGGGGCACTGGTGAGCCTTGGAGACATGCAAATGCATTTGGAAATACTCGGAAATACCGAAAGTGTAAACAGTTCCAGAGCATTTCTGATTGTTTCCGACGTCTCCGAGGCTCACCAGCGCTACCACACCTCTGGCCACATATGGTATTGCATACCCCACGCCCCCCTGGACCTATGGCCACATGCAGTACTGCATTGACAAGCAGTGACTATGGAATGAATTATCTGCTTTTCCATTGTTTCCTATGGGGAAACATCCTTTGATATACAAGTGATTTGGATTACAAGCATTCTTCTGGAACGGATTATGTTCATAATCCAAGGTTCCACTGTATAGTAAAAACATATGACCATACTTCTCTTCTAAAGGAAGTTGAAAAATAACAGACTTGTTGGATTGCCAGGTGAAAATGAAGAAAAAAAGCCTATAAATAGAAAACTATTGCATCCATCACATCTGAGAACTGGTAAGCTGCAATATAATCTATTTTATTTTTGGGTTTAATATCACTTTAACACCTTCCCACCCAGCCTATAGAAAAATGACGGCTGCTCAAGACTTTCGTGGATACGATGCCCTCCCTGAACGCATCTCTCGCTGGGCTGCGCAGCAGCGCAATCTGTCACTGGCTGTGTCCACTGGGGGGGGGGGGGGGGGGGGTT
>BLSH010049313.1:2852886-2886584 GCA_018402905.1 Glandirana rugosa
GTTAGGGCAGATGAACTATTTTCATATTACTGGGTTTAGTAACTCTTTAAAAAGTACGTAAACTGAACATTTAATATTCCTGATGTGCCTGCTGTACCATGTACTTATATGTGAAATCCCCGGTGTTCCTGCCAGTCCCTCTGCTTCCCTATTAAAAACTGACCATACTGAACAGGAGTGCACACTATGGTCAGTTCTCTAGCTATGCTGGGAAATCAGTGTGCTCAGACTTGTCCTGATATGCCCCCTGCACAGCCATTCACTGGGAAGCTCAGTGTGCTGCTTCCCCCCCCCCCCCCGCTCTTATGCAGCTGAGAACATAGGGAATGTGGTCACTTTTAAAAAAGGCGAAAAAGGGTAATGTTTTTTATATCTACACACAAATGTTTTACCTTGGGTTGTTTTACAAGGTGATCGTTTACAATCACTTTAAGAACTTTCCACTTAGCAGTGGCTTGATGAGTAGGCCAGGAGTCAGTCTTATGTAATGGCATTGTGTGCAGTGGCTTCTTTATTATGTAGGATTATCAGGATTTCTTTCTACAGCCCCACCCCACAAAAATATTCACTTCTTCCATATAACGAATGACTAAGCAAAAAAAGAAAAAAAAAGAGCTTGGTGGACCAGAATGAGTGGACCTACCCCCTGCCACCATTTGCCCTATAGCTTTGTGTAGGGGTGAAATTACAGTTTGTATATTTGTATCCGTCACGCACAATAATGCGATCAGTTAATACCTCCCTTTCTTCTTCTTCCCACTCTTGTCTTAATCCTCTCCCACTCTTATTTTTCAAAGCATTTTGTATGTTTTTTTTCTATTCTCATTTTTCTTTTTGCTGCAACAGTTTATTTTAAGGCACATTTAAAAAATTCACACTGAATTTTGTTCCTGCCAAGGACTGGCATTTCATGGAGATTAAGGCCTCATACACACGGGTGTAGTAGCAAAACATCGGGACCGACGTCAGGCAAAAATTGGCGTTTTCGTCTGCGTTTTGCATCGGCGTTAATGAGCATTAGTGAGCGTCGGCGTCAGTAGGCGTTTTTTTAAAACAAAACATTCCTCTGCTATTTTTTAAACTGAAAACGACAGCGCTAAAAACACCAGGTAACGTCGGTACGGCGTCAATGTGCGTTAGTGAGCGTTTTGCCGGCTTATCGTCAAAGACACTACAGCCTCGGAATGTGTGGGTCCTGCGTTAGATTTACAGCTTAATAACGCTGACGCCATCTACAGCTCAAAAACATCAGCGTTTTTTATGGGGCCATTGAATAACATGGAGAGCTGCAAAAAAACATCCATGTGTATGAGGCCTTAAGAGTCAGCTGAACTCGCACGACTTCAAACCCGCATTTCAGTTCATACACCATTACCCCATTCAGTGCTGGAGGTGCCAAAACTGCATTGCCCCGCGCTCCCACTGAAATAAAGCCCTGCCTTAAAGTACAGTCAGGTCCATAAATATTGGGACATTGACACAATTCTAATGTTTTTGGCTCTGTACACCACCACAATGGATTTGAAATGAAATGAACAAGATGTGCTTTAACTGCAGACTTTCAGCTTTAATTTGAGGGTATTTACATCCAAATCAGGTGAACGGTGTAGGAATTACAACAGTTTGTATATGTGCCTCCCACTTTTTAAGGGAGCAAATGTAATGGGACAGATTAACAATCATAAATCAAACTTTCAATTTTTAACCACTTCACCCCCGAAAGGATTTCCCCCTTTAGGACCAGAGCACTTTTTGCGATTCGGCACTGCGCCGCTTTAACTGACAATTGCGCGGTCGTGCGACGTTGTACCCAAACTAAATTTGCGTCCTTTTTCCCCCACAAATAAAGCTTTCTTTTGGTGGTATTTGATCACCTCTGCGTCATTTTTAATCGCCGCTATAAACAAAAAAAGAGCGACAATTTTGCAAAAAAATTATTTTTCTTACTTTTTGCTAAAATACAAATCCAAAAAATAAATATAAACTTTTTTTTTCATCGGTTTTGGCCGATTTATATTCTTTCTCATATTTTTGTTTAAAAAAAATCCCAATCGGCGTTTATTGATTGGTTTGGGCAAAAGTTGCTGCGTTTACAGATGATAATTCATTTCTGGGGTTTTTATTTTTTTTTTTTCATTTTTTACTAGTAATGGCGGTGATCTGCCATTTTTAGCGGTACTGCAATATTGGGGCGGACATGTCGGACCATTTTGACACTTTTTTGGGACCAATGACATTTATACAGTGATCAGAAATTTAAATGTCCACTGAATACTGTATAAATGTCATTGGCAGTGAAGGGGTTAACCTGCAGGGGGTAGTGAAGGGGTTAACTGTGTTCCCTGGGTATGTTCTAACTGTGAGGGGGCTGGGCTGTTATGGGCATAAGAGATCTAACTGATCCCACTGACAGAGCGGGGAACCCGCCGTGTTTACATCGGCGGTTCCACGTTATTTTGCTCTGGCTGCTCATCGAGGCTCGCCGGCGGACATCGGGTCCGCCCGAGCCATGGACACACTCCTCAGGAGTGCGGCGGGCACGTGCCCCCCTAGCGGCCACATTCGCGAGACACGTCCACACTGCCGCAGTAAATATACTGTGCGCGGTGTGGAAGGGGTTAAAGTTGAAGTTTAAAATGTTTATATTTCACTTTCCTTCATTGCCTTACCCCCGCCATCAACATGCAAATGACATTTTTAAATAAAGCCTTACTGTTTTCATTGCATTTCTTGTTTTATACCCAGTGGTGTCTCTGTGGTTCTCTATGAAATGCAGGCAGTCCCTTGCTGGTGGGAAAGGTTAGCAGGGTGCTGTACATAGCTTCCTGAAAACATCACAGCACTCCACCTTCAGCCGTGATGCAAGCAATGATTTGGCTCTTGGGTGGAGTTATGCAAATATCAAAATACCTTAAAGTTTTACTAAACCCAGCAATATAAAAACAATTCATTCCTGACACCAAGAGAAAAATTGTGATGGGGAGGGACCTCCAGCAGATCCAGCCTCAGCTCTGTTCCTGTGTACTCTGTGGAGGTGGGTGTGTCCCTTCCCTCCAATCAGCTCTCAGAGCTCTAATCACTGAGCTCTGCAGAGTGTAACGTCAGCTCTCCGCCCCCTTTTTTTAACTCTCAAACAAGCATATAAATGCAGCACTTTGAACAGATGTAGAGGAGAGAAGACTGCAGATAGACATATAGAACTTTTGTAGGAGGATTTGTTTAATCTGTGTATCACCTGAGTTTAGTCCCTGCACCACTTTAAGATACGCTCATAACTTGCAATCGGAAGTCATTGATCACTTGTCTGGTTCAATCTCCTAATCTAATCAATCGAAATACAATCATATTCATGAACACAGTATCCCAGTGCTGCCAATCAATGCAAAACAATCAATAATTTTCCTCCCTGGTCCATTAGCTCAGTTGATCAAATTAGATTGAAATTGAGTCTAAATTGATCAGGTGAAGTTATGGCTATTTTATTGTCTGCAGATTCGATAGTTTTGATTGAATTGCATATTAATCAGATAAAAGAATTGAAGCGACCATAAGAGGGAATTTCCCCTTCACTTTGGAATGATTTCCTCTCACTTACTGCAGTTTTTCATCATAAGGATTACTGCCCAATCAGAATGCAGGAAACTTTCTTTTTATTGAATTCCACGTTTGCATGAACTTACGCGTTTCACTCTGCTCACAGCACTTTCTGAAGGTATTCTTTAAGACAGTGGTTCTCAACCTCAGTCCTCAAGTACCCCCCAATGGGCCATGTTTTCTGGTTTCCCTTTACTTTGCACAGTTGCTTTAACCGCTTCAGTCCCGGAAGGATTTACCCCCTTCCTGACCAGAGCATTTTTTGTGATACGGCACTGCGTCGTTTTAACTGAAAATTGCGTGGTCGTGCGAAGTTGTACCTAAACAAAATTGCTGTATTTTTTTCCCCCAAAAATAGAGCCTTCTTTTGGTGGTGTTTGATCACCTCTGCGGTTTTTATTTTTTGCTCTATAAACAAATAAAGAGTGACAATTTTGATAAAAATAAAACATTTTTGTTTTTTACATTTTGCTATAATACATATGCAAAAAAACATATAAAAAAATACATTTCTTCCATAGTTTAGGCCAATATATATTCTTCTATGTATTTTTGGTAATAAAAATCGCAATAGGCGTATATTGATTGGGTTGCGCAAATGTTATAGTGTCTACAAAGTAGGGGATAGATTTATGGCATTTTTACTTTTTTTTTACTAGTAATGGGTGCAATCTGCGATTTTTATCAGGACTGCGACATTGCAGCGGACCGATCGGACACTTCATATCAGAGCTAAAAATAGCCACTGATTACTGTATAAATGTCACTGACAGGGAAGGGGTTAAACTCTAGGGGGTGATCAAGGGGTTAACTGTGTTCCCTATGTGTGTTCTAACTGTATGGGGGCTGGGCTGGCAGGGACATGACAGTTCTCACTGTTCCTGATCACTGGGAACAGTAGATCACTGTCATGTCCCCTGACAGAACGGGGATCTACCTTGTTTACATTGGCAGATACTGTTCTGCCTCTGTAGAAGGCGATCGCTGGTCGCCGGCGGACATCGCTGCACATGCCAAATTGCATCAGTGTGAACCTAGGCTAAAGGTGCATGCATTTTTCATGACTGATTGATTCACCACCAGTGAATGTGTGGTGAAGATCACACTCACTGCTTTTTAAATATTTGGATATTTGGGATTACCGCCTGAGGCATGATGGGGCAGTGACGTCATAAGGGGTGGGGCCTACATATGACATCATAAGGGTCGCCCCGCCCCATGCCAATATAAGTCAATGCACAGTGCGAAGCCAGCATGAGTAATCGCGTTGAGTCAACATCAGAAGAAGAACAGAGGGAGAAGACAACGGAGAAGACCTGGCAAAAGAGCGAGAAGACAGAAGACCCGGCAGAAGAGGGTGAAGAGAAGACAGCGCAGAGAGGGAGAAGACGCTGGAGCTGATTTAATAAAATACTGTAAAAACCTGTGTAATGTTTCTTTTTACACTTTTTTTTAGGTGAATGGGTAGGGGTACAATGTTCCCCATACTCATTCACATAGGGCGGGGGGCCCTGGATCTGGGGGCCCCATATTAAAAGGGGCTTCCAGATTCCAATAAGCCCCTGCCCTCAGCCCCCTACAACCACCAGCCAGGGTTGTCGGGGAGGAGGCCCTTGTCCTCATCAACATGGGGACAAGGTGCTTTGGGGTTGGGGGCGCAGGGCCCCCCTGCCCCAAAGCATCCACCCCACATGTTGAGGGCATGCGGCCTTGTCTGGTCCAGGAGGGGGGAAGGGCTCGCTCGTCCCCCTTTCCTGGCCTGCCGGTTGCGTGCTCGGATAAGGGTCTGGTAGGGATTTTTGGGGGGGCCCATGCCATTTTTTTGGCGTGGAGGTTCCCCCTAAAATCCATACCAGACCGAAAGGTCTGTTATCTCTTGGGGGTGAACGACACACAATTTTTTTTTTCAGGGGGTTCTCCTTCAAGATCCTAAGCACATAAGTCGCACCGCAAGTCGGATCATCATGATCCGACTTCTGGTGTGACTTCTATGCAAATCAAAGGGCTTCCATAGGGTCGGTACTAGCTTTACGGCTCGTTTTTCATAACGCCCATGTGTATGAGGCCCTTGAGGCTCAGCATCAAATTTGGATGTTAGCTGAAAAGGAGGTCTGCATACAAATACAGTCTGTTTAGGAATGCCCGCTCCTCCAGACTGACATTTACCCATCAAGGCATTTTGGTATTTGCATAATTCCTCCCGAGAGACAGTCCACTGCTTGCATCAGGGCTTGAGAGGAGTACTAAGGCAGGGTGCGTAGATGTTTTCAGGAAGTCATGTACAATATCCCCCTCCCATCAGCCATTATCTGCCTTTATTGCATAGAAAAGCACAGAGGCCCTTATTTTGAATTAGTGGATTCAGAATAAGGTATGAAATTAAAACAGGTTATATTTGGCCGTTTTGATGTGGAGTCTTAATGAATCAGACCTGCCGTTTTTGCTGACAAACCACAACTCAAAGTATGTACACGGAGTCGCCGCTAGAAAAGTGTACTTGGGTGCCCTTGAAAATCAATTACAGTTCACCGTACCGCAGCACGTAGGCGTGAGATGCACCTTAACCCAACAAAGTTGAAAAAGTTGCCCTTTTTTACAATTTGGTTCGCCGACATTTTCCTCCATTTTGAAAGCACTTCTAATTATAATCCTATATGTGTTTGTTGTTAACTGAACACAGTTGAATCTCTTACATTTAGTGGAAATACTGGATAAGATCCGGTTTTTCATGGATCGTTTGGATTGGCATTGAGATCTTGACGCTGTGTGTAGTTTTAGGCCCAGCTGAGTGTGTAAAATGGGGGTTAATCCATGTTTAGACCTTCTAAAAATGCTTTTTTCCTGGCTGTCATGTTGACACCCCTGGCTTCAATATTGTGAGCCTTTAATGGGCTTGTCCATTTGCGGACTCCGCTCTGCTCAGCAGGGATCGATCCGATGATTCACACTGAGCAGGCGGATGACAGGTACTTCTCCGCTCTCTGTTCGGAGACAGATCTGTCAGAGCCCCGCTGTCCTCTATGGAGATCGGATGAGAAAGGATCCGCCTGTCCGTTTTCATCCGATCCGATTATACAGACGGATGGAAAATAGCGTTTCCATCCGTCTGGATTTCACGGACAGGATCGGATAGTGGCGGATGTCAGCGGACATGTCTCCACTGACATCCGCCGCTCCATAGGGCTGCATGGAGCGCTCGTTCAAAAAGGGGCCTAAGTGTACAGGTAAGAATCGTGACTTCACATCAAATTTCCTGACATACAGGTGCATCTCATAAAATTAGAATATCATCAAAAAGTTAATTTATTTCAGTAATTCAATTCAAAAAGTGAAGCTCATATATTTTATATACAGTAGATGCATTACACACAGAGTGATATATATTTCAAGCATTTCTTTCTTTTACTTTTGATGATTATGGCTTACGGCTAGTGAAAACCCAAAATTCAGTGCCTTACTTTTTAGTAAGCCAACATTTCTGTATTAAAAATCCTTTTTTTATTGGTCTTATGTAATATTCTAATTTTCTGAGATACTGAAGCTTGAGTTTTCACTTGCTGTAAGCCATAATCATCAAAATTAAAGGAAAGAAATGCTTGAAATATATCACTCTGTGTGTAACGCATCTATATAAAATATATGAGTTTCACTTTTTGAGTTGAATTACTGAAATAAATTAACTTTTTGATGATATTCTAATTTTATGAGATGCGCCTATTCCAGATCAGTGGGTTTGAAAGTGTAAAACTATGGAAATGAATAGCAGTGGCAGTCTTTGTAATACTGTCAAGAAGTTTTAAGTCAGTTTTAAGTCAGTATTAAAAGTCAGCAGCTACAAAAAGTGTAGCTGCTGACTTTTAATAAACAGACACTCACCTGTCTCCCGGTTTAGAGATGGAGCCGCACAGAGCCTCGCTCCTCTCCCCCTCCCCTCCGCGGCGCCGGCATTGCTACTCTGGGCACCCGGCCACGGCTTCACGGCCGGGCGCACACTGCACATGCGCGAGTGGCGCTGCGCTTTGTGATTGGTCCCAAAGTCTTCTAGGACCTGTCCTGTGTCCCAGAAGATTTTGGGAGGGAGGGGGAAGGAGACCTTCCACTTCCCATCGCCTAAGATGACCCAGGCGGAAGTACCTGAAAAAATCGGGTATCCCCACCCTCCCCAAAAGCTCTGTTTCAGCATCCGGTGCTGGGGAGGAGGACTTAAAGCAGAAGTTCCGCTTTTGGGTGCAACTCCGCTTTAACATTCAGAATCTTATTAGTATGGGAACATCAAAATATACAGCTTACATTTTAATGTGTTATATGCAGCTGTGCTCCCCTTTATTGGAAGTGTCACCATCTGGTGCCCAAAAGATGAATTGCAGTCTCTCCTAAGCCACCTGTGCTCTGGTAATAACAGTACGATGATGTGTGCATGTTATTTCTGTCCTAACTAGATCCCCAGCTTATGCCACCTATAACCAGAGAGAAATATGGGGGGCCCCCTATGGCCAACTCTCCCCTCAAGGAATACTCTGCTCCTTCCTCTAACTGTCCTCCTTCCTCTATGCTTTGCGCTGCTGGAAGACTGCTCTCTGGAAATTCTCTGCAATGCTGGAGGGCTCCAGCTCCTTCCCTATCCAATTCTGGCCATACATTATACAATTTTACTGTTTACAATGTACTGCTGGAGGACTCTGCTCTTTCCTCTACCAAAATGTCCTTCTCTGAAATACTTTGCTGGAAGACTGTTCTCTTGAAAGTCTCTGCTCTGCTAAAGGGCTTCAGCTCTTCCCTATCTAACTCTCCTCTCCAGAAATACTCTGCGCCTTTGGGGGACTCTGCTCCTTCCTCTGTCCAACTCGCTTTTCTTGAAATACTCTGCACTGCTAGAGGATTCTGCTCTGTGGTTACACCGGCTTCTATTGAGCAGAGTCACTGACTTTCAGTATGTGTGTACTGGGGTTAATGCTCCTCTCCTAAAATACTCTACTCTGCTGGAGGACTCTTAAATAGGTGACAGAGCCCACTTTGAAAAAACCCTTGGGGGTTGGTTTGCTAAAGGCAAATGAAATAGACTGTGCACTTTGTAAGTGCAGTCACTCCAGAGCTTAAAGAGGAACTGCAGTCTGCTCACATAATTTGTAATAAAAAACATCTTTGCCATTCTGAAGTTTCCCTCCAACCACTTTGCATATTATTTTATATATACTGTGATTCTGTACTTGCCAAATATGCTTCAGAAATCTCCCTCCACTGAGCCTGGCTGCGGCCATTTTAACTGTGGGCACCTGAAGCTGCTGCCTGTTCACTTCCTGGATTTACACAGACACACAGTCACACTTCCAGCTCTGCTCTTCTCTCGTTGGCCCTCTTATGACTCATCCCCCTCCCTTCCTGGCAAACTCTCACAAGAGTTAAAGAGAGAGCGATGCATGATGTCAAACGCCTAGGCGGTTTTCCAGACAAGAAACAGGAAGTGGGCTGTTTAAGGTATTTACTGGCAGAAAAAAAATGTTTTACTATCCAAAGTTAAAACAACAAGGGCAGAAGATATAATAGATGGAAAGATGAAAAAATAACTGAAGTTCCACTTTAAATGAGCAGAAACTCTGCTCACTTCCATCATCTAATCATGTGATTTACTAAAACTGATGCACGCAGAATCTGCTGTTGCTGTACATAGCAACCAGTCAGCTTCTAACTTCAGCTTGTCCACTTATGGCCCATACACACGATCTGAAAATCGGACGAAAAATACCGCATACGATGCGATCATGACAGTTCATCAGATAATGATCAGATAATATTCGATCGGACATGCATGAAAATTTTGATCGAATGGTACCAGATCGTACGATTTTCGTTTAATCAGTACAGTTGTCGTCCAAAAATACAATACAAATACCCATGACATCACTTCAGATTTTTTATTCTGTTGTACAAGAATTTTCATGACTTTAGTAAACTCTTCCGATTCGATCTGAGATTAGCACGCAAAAAAATGGACTATCTGTTGTCCGATTTTCAGATCGTGTGTACGGGGCATTAGGCTTTGCCAATAAAACCTAGAAGCTTATTTGTTACTATGCACATCCGCACCCGATTCTGTGCACACGTTTTAATAAATCTCCCCCGTGGTATCTCTTGTTATACCAGAAATGATGCTCAAAGAATGCGCTTGATGTTGGCTGTCAGTGTGCAATGACGATTTGGGGAAGGGGATATAGACCCTCAATCATATGCTTCACTATAATATTCCTCCTCTGTCTGTCCAAGGGTTTTTGTACATTCAGCTGGGGGCATATTCATTAAAGCATGGATTCAAAGTACAGTTTCAGGCATTAATTATCGGGAGGGTTTACTTTATTATAGAGAGCCTGTGGTGAGGTTCTGTTTAAAAACATCTTGTTGCTGTAGCAGATTTCTTTTATTGGATGCACTCTCTCCCTCTGTATACATCCAGCTCTGTCTGCGGTCTCTGTAGGCTCAGCAACTGTCTCATCAGCTCTGCTCCAAGTGATTTCTGGCCTCTCTCTCACTGTCTCATTTTTCTGTCTCCTCTCCCTTTCTCCCATTCCTCCCCCTCCTTTCCTTTCTCCTTGTCCCTCTCTGTTCTCCATTCTTTCTTTATTCCCCTCTCATTTCTCTCTGTCCTTCTCCCCTCTCCATTTCTCCCTATATCCTTCTTCCATCTATGTGTCTCCTCCTATCCTCTCTTTTCTTCCTTGCAACTTTTACCCTCTCTTTCTTCTCTTTCCTTTTCGACCTTCTCCACTCTCCCTTTCTTCCTCTCTCCTTCTGTCCCCTCTCCCCTTCTTCCTCTCTCCTTCTGTCCCCTCTCCCTTTCTTCCTCTCTCCTTCTGTCCCCTCTCCCTTTCTTCCTCTCTCCTTCTATCCCCTGTCCCTTCCTCCCCTCTCCTTTTCTTCCTCTCCTGTCCCCTCTCCCTTTCTTCCTCTCTCCTTCTGTCCCCTCTCCCTTTCTTCCTCTCTCCTTCTATCCCCTCTCCCCTTCCTCCCCTCTCCTTTTCTTCCTCTCCTGTCCCCTCTCCCTTTCTTCCTCTCTCCTTCTGTCCCATCTCCCTTTCTTCCTCTCTCCTTCTGTCCCCTCTCCCTTTCTGCCTCTCTCCTTCTATCCTCTCTCCCCTTCTTCCCCTCTCCTTTTCTTCCTCTCCTATCCCCTCTCCCCTTCTTCCTCTCTCCTTCTGTCCCCTCTCCCTTTCTTCCCCTCTCCCCTTCTTACCCTCTCCTTTTCTTCCTCTCCTGTCCCCTCTCCCTTTCTTCCTCTCTCCTTCTGTCCCCTCTCCCTTTCTTCCTCTCCTGTCCCCTCTCCATTTCTTTCTCTCTCTTTCTTCCCTACTCCTATTCCTTTCTCCTTCTCTCTTTCCCACCTCTCCCATTCTTCCTTTCATATTCTCCCTCTCTCTTCCCCTTTCTTTTTCTCCCTATCCTTTCTCTCTTTCTGCTTTCCTTTCTCCTTGTCCCCCTTCTCTCTCCCTCTCTCCTTTTTCCCCTTCCCATTCCTCTATCTCTCACTCTCCTTTTAAAGCGAAGTTCCACTCATTTAAAAGTCAGCAGCTACAAAAAGTGTAGCTTCTGACATATAATAAACAGACACTTACCGGCCGCCCAAAGCATCACTCCTCTCCCTCTCATCTCCGCGGCGCCGGAGTGTGGGCACCCGGCTGTGGTTTCATAGCCGGGCATGCACTGTGCATGTGCAAGCCGCGCTGCGCAATATGAATGGCCGGCCAATCTTCTGGGACCTGTGACGTGTCCCAGAAGATTGTGGGGGGGGGGGGGGAATTTGGCTGCGCGCCAGGGGCGGAAGTGGGAGCTTGGTACCTGTGAAAACTAGGTACCCGCCCCCCAAAAAAAATGACATGCCAATAGTGGCATGTCAGATGGTCACCAGTACTTAAAGCCTTGCTCTTTCCTTCTTACTCTTTTTCTTCTATTATTTTTCTCCACTGTCTTTCCCTCTCTCCCGGTCTCATTTCTCACTCTCTCTCTATTCCTCTTTATCTCTTCTTGTCATTTTGGCCCACTCTTTTTGTTCCCCCCACCCACCCTTTCTCTTCCTCACCCTCTGTTATGTTTCTCTACTTTCTACCTGTTCTTCTCTGTTTCTTGTCTCACTTTTCCTTTTTCTGTCTCTTTGCGCTCCATTTCTTTTTCCTCTTTTTATACATCATCTCTTCCCATATTTTATTTTCTTTATCTTTGTCTCTTTTTCTATGCCTTCGTCCCTCTCCCAGCTACTTTCTTACATTGCGTTTTCTTCCCTCCTATGTCTTTCTGCTTCCCCTCTCTATCTCCCCCCCTCTCTTTTTATCTATAATAATCCCAGAATTCATGAAATACTGAAGTTTGGTCAAAGCAGCGGAAACTGCAATTTATCATTTCTAAATGCAAAATAATACCGTGTCCAGATCTGGAGACCTCTTACAAAAAGATATTGATAATATAGATTGAGTCCAGAGAGGGGCAACAAAAATGATGAACTGCATTACCTGAATATGTCTGGATGAAAGAAGGGAAAAGGGGGACAAGGCTGAGACCTTTATTTACATAGAAGGTGTGAATAGGGTTCAGGAGGGCAGTATTTTTAGTATGAGCCTAGGAACACAGGGACATGGGACCATAAACTAGTAGGAGGAAAGTTCAAAACTAACCTTAGAAAGTAATATTTTACCGAAAGAGTAATGTATGCTTGGAATAGACTTCCAGCAGAAGCAGTGAGTACATGAATTTAAAGTGGTTGTTAAGCCACTCTGGCCTCATAATACTATCCACTCTGTCTCCTAATGATGTGTGATTTATAAAAAAAAAATGCCGCTTATACCTCATTTCAGAGTGCCGCTCAGCGCTCAAGTGACCGGCTGGCTCTCTCCTCTTACCGTCTGACAGCTGCAGTGGGTGGGGCCAAGATTCCCCCGCTGACGTCATTCAGGAGGAGAGAGCTGGTCGGTCACGTGAGCACCGAGCAGCGCTCTGAAATGAGGTATAAGCTGCATTTTTTTTATAAATCACACACACAGGGGGACACAGCATTAGGAGAGTGGATAGTATGAAAATGTAAATGTTATTTGAGAAGCAGGAGGGGCGGGTGCGGGCACTGTCACAAGCTGACAGGTAGGGAGGGGGGGAGAGCAGAGAGGAGAGCAGACAGCAGAGAGTAGATGATGGAAGTACGTAAACTGACCACAGTGTCAGGGCTTAGCAGCCATGATGAACCGTGGTCAGTTCACAGAGGATAGGGTAGAAACTGGCAAGATCAGCCAGGTATTTCAGGTGATAGAGAGGGCCAAATTACACAGCGCAAGCACTGTGCTGTATAACATGCTTTAAAGGAACAGGATCCATTTTTTTTTTGTTTAGGGTAACAAACGTTTTAATAAAGATCATAAAAGGGGCAGACTCATTGGACCACTTGGTTGTTTACTGCCATCACTCTTTATGTTTTTATGTTTCTAAGTGTTATGCTTTTCACCTGAATCCTTGAGATTTATTCCAGTTAGGATTTTGACAATCAGCATTTCCATGCCCTGAGATCATTACAGCCCATTCTCCTTCAGAACCCTTCTGCACTCAGAGAGGAGAGAGATAAGTTGTCTCACCAACCCTGTCCTTAAAATTCACCTTTCCACTCCATCTAAAAACCACATCCCTGGCTTTATAAAATTATATACATTATCATGCACATAATGGTGGGGTTACGATGCCTATCGCAGCCGTCCTCCGACACAGAGAAGTCACTGTGACACCGGCAGCGGACCTTGTCATTCATTAATCAGTTCATGGCGGAGGATAAGCCAGCTCCATTGAGTTTGTAAGGTTTCAGATGACGAAAGATGGCTTATCTGACTGTACACAGACCCGCTAGCATTTCACACAATCTCCCAGTCTGGGTATGAGGTGAAAAGACAACAGACAGAAATATCCACTGTTTTCTATTCTGGGGTTGGAGGAGATCTAGAAATAGTCATCTTAAAGGTATCATGATGACAAGCCCATTGGGACTTACTGTACAAAGAGAGATTCATACATATCTTCCTGAGGATGGTCTGTGTCATAAGTGAAATTCTTTCACCACCAGGTGGCAGAGTTCTAGTGGGCGATTATTTTTTATTCTGGTCCAACACTTGAAGAATGGAAATGTAGAGAACCAATAGATTTCTATTTCTGGAAATCCAGTTCTAGGGCTACCCTATCTATTAAGGTAGGAGAGATGATTTTTCTTTGCTTCACTTACAATAACAATTACAGGTCTCATCCCTCCACCAACCTGATTGGATAGTGGAGGAGAAGCAGGAGAATGATGAGCTTAAATCTCTATCACTTTACTTTCTTCCACTGTCAGTATGTTTCTTGTTTGCACAGAAAATCACACATGATCTGAGCATTAAAGCCAAATGCTCATCAGTATGTAGACATAGCTTGGAACACCAAAGGAACTGCCCACGGCTGCTGTCAGAAATACACTAGGAGTAGTGTTTAAACAGATAAGCAAACAGGGAAAAACAGCGCTCAGGGCCCTAGGTGCAATTGCTTGGTTTAGGTCCTCACAGGGTTAAGCCCCGTACACATGGGCAGAATGTCGGGAGATATTTGCCGGTACAAACAATACCGGTCGGCATTCTGCCCATGTGTATGTCGGTCTGTTGGCTGGCTTCTGTCGGACATGCATGCTGGAAAACCAGCATCCGGCTGACTCCCGATCAGCGCTGTCAGCCAGTGGCAGAGAGCACTGATCGGAGTGTTCTGGCAAGGGTGGACACAACAGCTCAGTGGGGTAGATCGCTGGACTAACCTTGCATGGTTAGTACAGCGGCTCCCTACAGGAGCTGTAATTTTTTTTTTTTTTGTGCAACCCACGGGGCTGCAGGAAAAAAAACTGTTGTGTGTACCCGGCTTTAGATGGAAAGGGTGCTGGTTACAGAGACTGCCCAGTCCATGCAAAAGAACAAATGTTTATTAACTATGTGGAAATAAATGTTTATTCTTTTGCATTGACTGGCCAGTCTCTATTATGACCAGAATCCTTTCCATCTAACCCTGCGATGACCTTAACCAAACAATTGCACCTAGGGCCCAGAGCGCTGTCTTTCCCTGTTTCCGTTCTTGTTTGCACATGAGCATTATAACACAACTGAATAGCTGCTTGTGCTTCTTCACCCTCTCCCAGTCTGGGTTCTGCTGTATAAGGTCTGCAGGAGGCTGGTACCAAGTCAGATTCATATAAAGCTGAACTTCAGCGAAAGGAAAAAAAAGTTCTCTTGCTGTGGGGCTGTCCCTGCATCACAAGGGTAAAACAAGAAGAAAGCGCCAGCTGGCAGGGGGAGCAGAGGATTGGGTAAGTTAAACTGCTTTATGCAGACCCCAATGGTAGGATGATCAGACGTCCCCGGTTTCCAGGGACAGTCCCTGGACTCTGGACACTGTCCCCGGAGCCAGTCTATCCCCGGTTCTGTCCCCAGATTGCAGGAACGGCACCAGGGGCATACCAATGTGGGAACGGTCTGCCCCATGTGCCACACATTGGGGGTGTCAGTGACATTGCTATGGGGGTGCTATCCACACCCGAGTCAGGTGACACCCGCCCGAGGTGACACCATCCTGTGAGCAGCAAAAGGGCTGCATCCTTTGGCAGTTTTTTTTTCAGCAGAGTCGGGACACCCCCCCCCTCCCCAGCGCCGCGACCGCACTAACCTGGTCTTTTCTGTCACTGTCTTTTCCTAGTGCTCCTCCCACCACTGCTGCGAGTCAGGCTTGTGTCATTCTGTTCCACCCGGGTGGCGCGGGTGCTACTGCTCCACACTGTGTCCACAGTCCTCCCTAGCTGCCGCCCAGGTGTACCTGAGGCTGAGCCAGATGTCCGCCGGGGGGGGGGGGGGGGCAGATTTCAATGTCCGAGCCACCAGTCGGCACATCTCAGCTGGCCGGAAACCTGAACAAAGTCGGATTCGGCTTTGATCGGGTCTCTGATGTAGAAACCCGGAAGCAACATCACGCCATCACTTCCCATTTACTCAACATGCAACAGCGCCATTATTAAAATGTCTGGGGGTGCCAGATATCGTATCCGCCCTGGGTGCCAAATGCTCTAGGTATGCCCCGCCGGGTGCCACACACTGGGGAGTGTCAGGCCGGCATCGCCAACTGTGACAGCTTTAATTAGAATCTCCACATGCCCGCCTTTACACAAAGTCCCATCTCCTGGTTTGGCTCCTTTGATAGACATGCCGGGACATGTGCTGTCTTTCATAGTTAGGAGCCGATCCAGGAGGTGGGACTTTGTGTGACGGCAGGCACCTGGCGATTCATATTAAAGCTGTCACAGTGGGCAACACTGGCCTGTGTAATAGACATTAATGGCTGTGTGTGGAGTTATTTTGAGAGGACAGCAAATTTATACAAGCTGTACACTCACTACTTTACATTGTAGCAAAGTGTCATTTCTTCAGTGTTGTCACATGAAAAGATAGAATAAAATATTTACAAAAATGTGAGGGGTGTACTCACTTTTGTGAGATACTGTATATATTCAAAACTAGAGGAGAGAGAAGTAAAGAGACATACACTTTAACCACTTCAACCTGACCCTTTCAACCCTTTCTGACCAGAGCACTTTTTGCGATTCGACTCTGCGTCGCTTTAACTGACAATTGCGCGGTCGTGCGACGTTGTACCCAAACAAAATTGACATTTTTAAAATAACCTTCTCGGCTCAGGTGCCCCCATAGCAAGCTGCTTTCTGAGGGGGCACTGGGCAGAAGGGAGGGGCCAGGAGCACTGGCAAGGGACCCGAGAAGAGGAGAATCTGCGCTGCTCTGTGCAAAACCGTTGCACAGAGCAAGTAAGTATAACATGTTTGTTATTTTTAAACAAAAAAAAACAAAAAACAATATTATGTTAAGTGGAAATCCAGCATCTTTGGATGAAAGCTGGCAAGTTTTTCTTCTATGAGCAAGATGTGAGAGGACATCTCTCCAAAGTAAACAGGGTTTCCCCTCTTGGGCAGTTGTCATCATTGGATGATTTTTCCCTCTATTCCTGTTCTGGTGACAACTGTAACAATTTGTCCTTCCTCTGTAGGTAGAAAACATTACCCTTCAACGTGTTCCAGTGGCTCATGTGAGGAGCTTTGGGATACTTGCTATATTCAGGCACTCTTCCTCAGTATAGTATAGCAGGATTGAAAAACATTCTCAATTCTTGTAATGCACAGGGACCTTTTTCTCCGGTGAGTTTTGCTTACAATTGGGGCGGAAGGAGGTACCATATCATCCAGGCAGATGTAAGGAACCAGACTGCCTATTAGCTTTTCCCCTGTTACCAGGAAAGGAAGTATTCATTTATAATGAGATATCATTTTAAAGCTGAACTCCAGCTTTCCCATCAGTGCAGGCTCTTCTTTCGTACTGAAATTGATTTATCTGATTTCAATGCACACTGTGAGGGTCTCAAAATGTGCATTAGAAGCTGCAGCAAGTCAGATAGAGCCCACCTCATTTCCTGGCTGGAGGACCCTGCTCATCAGCTTTGATCTGACTACATTGCATAGAGAAGCTCAGAGACCCAGTGATGATGTTACTGGGTCTAAAATATGGTACTGTAGCACTCACCCCCAGAGGGGCCACTGTGAATATGCGCAGGTCTCCCTTGCTAGTACAGAGGCTACCTGCCACAAGCACCGTTCCATGCACACCGACAATACAAGCTCATATCTTTTAGAATTTATTGCTGAATAACTTGAAGCAACAGAGGGGTTCAGGGACCAGGATACTCCAAACAATAGCAAAACAATAGCAGCAAGACAAAAAGGGAAATGGCCAGTATATCTAGGACTCTATACAACAGCAGTCTCCAAACTTTTCAAACAAAGGGTCAGTTTTCTGTCTTTCAAACTTTAGGGGGGCTGAATTGTGGCCATTGGGGGTATGAAATGTCATGGGCCCAACACCAGTGAGGGAAAAAATAGCCTCAGGGTTGGTGGGCAATAGGAGGAGGAGTAGTACCCCATCATTGATATCAGTGGAAGAACTAGTGCCCCATTGTTGGTGTCAGTGGGAGGAATAGTGCCTCATATCATTTGGAAGAAAAGTGCCCAAAGGGCCAGATAAAGGCTAGCAAAGTACCGCATCTGGCCCACCGGCCACAGTTTGGAGACCCCTGCTATACGAGCAGTCCCCGTCCAAATAGCGTCCTCTGGAATTTGGTTCCCTTCTAGTCCTTGCACACCCAAGAGTCCGCAGGAAGGTCTTTACTCACAATATCCTAGTTGCTGTCTGCCACCCATCATCCACAGGTAGTTCCCCAGTGTGGGTGAAAAAATGTCCTTCTCCAGACCAGGACATCGTGACAGTGCTCTTCAGCAAACATAATCCTTTAGCAGTCTTTTACCGGCCTTCAACCCAGCACCTGCTGAGACCCAGACTGCAGTTTCTTGTTCCACCAGTTACCTTCCTGGGGCGGGTAAAAGAACACCTGGACAAAATCTTAGAAACATTTATCACCTTCCCAGCCACCTTCTGGATGCCTCCTTCCAGGGATTGGCTGGGGTGTGATGAATATTCATACTGATCATTTGACTGCCTGCCCTATATTCTGGAACCTTCTCCCAGAAGCAGGTGAAAAAAATCAAACACCCAGCTAAGAACCCTGACCAGACAAAAACAACAGATTACTGCTCCACTGGCTGCAGTGACGCCAAAAAATAAATTTAGCCTTGCAGCCTAACTAGTTTAGGGCCCTCCATCATGTAATGAAAGCAGGTTTTAAAGTCATTAGCATGACATTGCCATCAAGGAAAGCAAAATATAAACAGATTCAACTTAATTTTAATTGATATAGCCCTTTCTATTTTTTAAACTACTGTATACCCCTTTTCCTTTTAGAATGGAGCTCTTCATCCAACATAGAATTAGAATCTCTTCCATCACAGGCGAATTAGACTGTTCATTAGGTGTCTTTGGGCCTCCAACATATAATTATATAATTTGCCTTTTGTAATTATGGAACTCCTTCCTTCTCAATAATAAGCAGTGACTTGCTGAACGAGATTGGAATATATTGGAATAAATTGGATGTTACATGGGATTCTGGGGGTACAATTAAGAGTTAACCAAAGATTTTTACATTCTAAATACAGAATTGGAACCCCCCCCCCCCATCCTCTTGCCCCACCTCTTACCAAATTTCTGGCTCCACCCATTAGTTGCCATATAGCATTTTGCTAATAATTCCATGCTGCTTTTGTATAATATTGCAGTAAGAGTTTGCATTCAGCTACACAGACAAACATCCATCTTCCGCGCCTCACATTTAAGTAGCTTAAAGTGTGCTTAAGGCATGCAAAGTGGCCTCTCAAATTATCAGTGGTAATTTTAGCATTCTTTAAGTGTTTTTAGCTCACCTTAAGCAGAATTAAACCTCAACCAATTTTTTTTATGGGGCCTTAGAAACTATTAGCCATAATGTGCTTGTATGTACAGCATCTTAGCATATTATGGCAGACTTATCTGCCAAGCCATCCTCTCCAGCGCTGTGCTCCTATTGGCACCACCAACCTCCTACCTAGGAATTTTTTGTTCTTTTTTTTTCACATTAAGAGCCATGGTCAGCTTTATGTTCAATAACCCATGTGAAAGAAATGTAAAAAATTTAAAATCTGCAGTACAGTAATGGAAATATGGTACAGCAAGCCAGTAACAATTTGAAAGTTATAGTCAATTACTAATAGAAACATTATAAACACTACTGTACATATACATATATAGATATATAATGAGTGTCTATATATTGCATTTCTATATACCTTTTCAGGCTTTCAGTGCAGGATGTTTGTACATTTTAAGGATTTTGTAAAAGCTGTTTCAGCTACAGTTCATCTAATCATCTATGGAGACAGCATAGCAACTATTGTGGAGCTTGAAGTTCTTCATAATCCACTGCCTAGTTATCAAGGTGAGGTCTGATTCAATAGTGCAACTTTATAATGGATATTGGAGGTGACATACCACGAGGAATGCAATTACAGCAAGGGATGCAACGCATTTAAATGCTGCTTGCAACAATCTTGTAACAAAGGCTGAGCTGGCTGACAATAATGCGGGAGACAGATCAAAGGCAATCATTGGAGATGGCCATAAAATTAGCAGCTAGCTAATTTATTTTCAATACCCGTGTGAGAGAGATTAGCAGAAAGAGAATCTAAAAATCTGCAGTACAGCAGCATTGGAAATATGGTAAAGCAAGCCAGTAACAATTTTAAAGTTAGTCAGTCCCTTCTAACAGAAATATTGCAATCATGACTGAAGAATATAAACAAAGTGAGTTCTTTATATATTACAATTTTTCCAAATACATTTTCATGCTTTCACTGGATTTTGGTACATCACAGGGGTTTATTAAAAGCTGTTTCAGATACAGAAGTATCAATATTTCAAAGCACCACAAATTATAACATTGCTCTTTTCATACTGCAACAAAGATACATTTCCCTTTCATTTTGGAAATATAAAACAGTGCTTACTGCATGTCAATAAAAAAGGCCAACCACAAAAATGCAAATACACAATAACACGCCGAGCAGATGCTGCCTTACCTGTGGTCCTTTGGTACTTGTTGTATAGCCCTCAGTCCCCAGCAGCCAATAGTGGGAGTAGTGATTTATAAAGGACCATCTCCTGCAACACTTTCAAAGTTTAGAATCACACTTATAGAATGTCACCAGTCTCTGACAATCTCTTGTGGTATGTTCCAAGCCTTTGACAATCTCCTGTAGTAAGTCCCCAATCACTGACAGTTCCCTGTAGCATGTCCCAGTCACTGACAATTCCCTGTAGCATGTCCCCAGTCACAGACAATTTCCTGTAGCATGTCCCCAATCACTGACAATTCCCTGTGGCATGTCCCCAATCACTGACGATTTCCTGTAGCATGTCCCCAATCGACAATTCCCTGTAGCATGTCCCCAATCACTGACAATTTCCTGTAGCATGTCCCCAGTCACAGACAATTCCCTGTAACATGTCCCCAGTTGCAGACAATTTCCTGTAGCATGTCCGCAGTCACAGACAATTCCCTGTAGCATGTCCCCAATCACTGACAATTCCCTGTAGCATGTCCCCAGTCACAGACAATTTCTTGTAGCATGTCCCCAATCTGCTATAGTATGACCCCATTTTCGTACAATCTTCTGTGCAGGGGAGGGCTGGCAGCCTTAGGCCTGGGGGGCAAGTCCAGTCAAGTGGCCCATTGAACCACCGAATCAGCTCACCATCCATGCCCACCTGGTTTTAGAACGGATATTGATGTTATGAAGCAAGACAAATATAATACAATGTGGTAACATAATTTAAGGTTAATAGCAACAAAGGAGGTTTAACAAAAATAATGCATCAGTGCAGCTCATCAGTGCCCACCAATGCAGCCACATCAATGCCTATCAGCTTAGCCTCATCAGTGCCCATCAATGCAGCATCACCAGTGCCCATCAATGCAGCCGCACCAGTGCCTATCAAATGCAACCTGATCAGTGCCCATCAAGGTAGGCTCGCCAGTGCCCATCAGCACAGCCGGCCCTGGATGCCCCCGCCCACAGTTAGTTGGTGGCTGCGCCCCTGGCCCCTGCTTCCTTCTTCCACAAGAAGAATAAAGTGTGAGTGGGCAGCGGCCAACAGCCATTTTGAATGTAAGTTAAGGCGGCCTGCGGGGCAATTGCCACCCTGCCCCCTGGCCCAGCCCTCCCCTGCTTCTGTGATAATGCTCCCAGTCTCTGGAAATCTCGTGTAGTATGTTCCAAGTTTCTGACAATCTCCTGTAGTATGCTCCCAGTCTTTGTCAATCTACTGTAGAATGTCCCCAGTTCCTGAAATATTTTGTGCTTTGTCTCCAGTCTCTCTGTGATCTCCTGTAATATGTGCTCAGTCTCTGACAATGTTCTGTGCTATGTGCTCAGTCTCTGAAACTCTCCTATAGTATCTCTGCAGTCTCTGGCAATCTTCTATAGCAGACTTTCTCAACCTATTCAACACAGAGGAACCCTTGAAATTCCTCTGGTCTCATGGAACCCCTGCTAAAATGTACTTTATCTACAACTCATGATACATTACCCCTTAAAGATAGCTAAAAATATCAATGTTGTCAGTGGGAAATGATCTGAGAGGCAGACATTGCTCATTGCTCAAAGAACCCTTAGCAGCCTCTGGAGGAACCCTAGGGTTGAGAAACCTTGTTCTATATAGTATATTCCCAGTCCTTGAAATCTACTATGCTATGTCTCCAGTCTCTGACAGTCTCCTATTGTAGGTCCTAAGTCTCTGAGAATTTCTATTGTATGTCTTCAGTCTCGTGTCCTAGGCCCCAGTCTCTGACGGTCTTCCACAGTATGTCCCTAGTGTCTGGCAATCTCCTGTAATATGTATCCAGTCCCTGACAATCTCCTGTAGTAGGTTTGCAGTCTCTGGCAATCTCCTGTAGTATATATTCAGTCTCTGACAATCCTTTATGGCATATTCATAGTCTCTGATAATCTCCTGTAATATGTCCAATGCTGTACAGGAGCCTCAATCGGTTACATCTGCAGCTGTGTATTCATTGGTACATCATTAAATTTATTTTTTAAATGCAAGCAGTGTAACTACCTGAATTTAACTTGGTATCCACCTTGCAGCCAATATGAGGCCGGTCATACACAGTTCGAAGTCCTGCTAAACCAGGCAAGATCCAAACCATCAATAGGCAGGCTGAATGTTCCAAGCTGATCCATCAATCAACTTGAGTACAACCAGCCTCTTGCGATTATCGCTGCTATAGCCGCTAGCGACAATCACTGATGGCTCCCCCCTCCTGCCAGGAGCAGACAATTGCTCGACAGGAGGGATAACCCTGTCAGCACTGTCAACCCGTGGTTATGGGAAATAAATTTGCACCGTGTATGGCCTGCCTAAAGCAGAGTTCAGACTGTCAAGAGGAGTGGTATGAGGAGCCAATCAGGTGTTGCTGCAGTGCTTTATATGCTAACAAGGGACATGCTTAAAGCAGTAGAGAGCAGGGTGACCGAGAGATAAGTTCATCACTGTGCTGCTGCTTCTCTGTCCATTCACAAGCTGGGGGAGGCACAAGACCTGTAAAGCCAGGTACACGCTATTACTTTATATTTTCGCTCAGCCCCACGGGTTGAACGAAAACAAAACTGTCAGCTCTGGTCGGAGCCACTGTACTAACCATGCAAGGTTAGTTAAGCGATCTCCCCGCTGAGCTGTTGTGTTCTGACAGGGGGACGCCCCTTACTGCCAGAACACTCCGATCAGCGCACTCTGCCATTGGCTGAGAGCGCTCATCGGAAGTGTCGGCTGCTGGTTTTCCAGCATGCACGTCTGACAGAAGCCGGCTGTTCGGACAGACCGACATACACACGGGCAGAATATTCGCCAGTTGTCTTCGAACTGGCGAATGTCTCTTGACATTTTGCCCGTGTGTACGGGGCCTAAGTGTTGCTGAACCAATAAGAAAAATCTGATCATCTTCCTTGCCAGACAGGACTGGATGGAAAGGAAGTAAAGGGATTGAGAGGAAGTAAAAGAGTTGCCACATATGTATTTTATATATGTATTTTATGTTTGCCTGGAGTTTAGACTTAAGTAGGGTTGCCACATCATCCCTTTAATCCAGGACACATATGAATTACACAGGTTCTGAGGCTAATTTAATGCAGCTAAGGCACCAAGTGAGTTTAATTACCACCTTAATCAGCCACAGAACCTGTGTAATTAGTATGTGTCCTGGATTAAAGGGATGATGTGGCAACCCTAGCCTTACGTCAACTATTTAACTAATGGAACTGTCCTGTGATATCAACTGTTGTTGCGTTTGAAGGTACTGCATAACCCACCATGTAGATATCAAGGTGAGGTCTGATTCAATAGATAAACTTTATAATGGATATTGGCGGTGGCATACCACGAGGAATGCAATTACAGCAAGGGATGCAACAGATTGAAATGCTGCGTGCATCACTCTTGTAACAAAGGCTGAGTTGGTTGACAATAATGGGGGAAACAAATCAAAGGCAATCATTGGAGATGATTATAAAATTAGCAGCAAGCTGAAAATTTAGACACCGCTAATTAACCTTCAGATGGAGAACTTTCTTAATCAGAAGTTTAATTTGTGACTGTAGAACAAATCTTTTGTCTCCCCACCTGTCTCGATTTTTCCTTCAAGATCAATGGCACAACTATCAGTCCCTCCCCTCATTCCAGAATGCTAGGTGTATTTCTTGACTTTGACTTCTCCTTTCAGCCCTGCATCCAATGGCTGTATAAATCTGCCAACCTTAAACTCCATAATTTCTTCAAATTCACCCCTTGTTAAGCAATAATGACACCAACTTACTAATTATCTTTCTTATTATCTCTCGCCCCAACTATTGCAACTCCTACTTCAGTGGCCTAACTCTACTCAGGCTAGTCCCCCTTTAGTCAATCATTAATACTGCTCCCACATTCATTTACCTTATCAAGCATTCAGTGTCCCCTACCCACCTCTGCCAGTCTCTCCACTGGCTTCCATTTGCCCAACAAAAAATTCTATATACTAACATCATATAAAGCCATCCACAATTATTTCCCAGGCTACATCCCCAACCTCATCTAAAAAAAATCACCTAAACTGTCTTTTCTGCTCTACCCAAGACCTCCTGCTGTCTAACTTCTTTATTACCTCTTCCCATGCTCACCCCCAGGACTTCTCCAAAGCCTCTCTCATCCTCTGGAACGCCTTATTATCTCCTACTCTGTCTGCCTTGACTCATCTTTCAGGGAAACCTATCCCACTTCAACCTAATAAACTGTACTTTACTTTATCCATCAGCTCATCCCATACAGTTCTTACCTTTTATGTCACTTAACCCTGCCTTATAGATTGTAAACTACCAGGAGCAGGGTCCTCTAATCCTTCTTGTGTTGATATGCGCTGTAACTGTACTGTACCCTTTATTTTGTAAAGCGCTGTGAAAAATGTGGTGGTATATAAATCCGGTTTATGAATAATAATAATAATAATAATAATAATAATAGTAGTGAACAAATGCTCTTGAGGTGTATGTCTGCTATGCTGGGATTTCACTTCCATAAGGGTTGCACACTGAGCCACAGGTTATCTGTTATAAGCGAGCTACTGTACTTCTATATTGTCCAGGCTTCAAGACGCTGAAGAACAAAAATGTAATATATTGCAGAGTACCAGTCCTTGGATGTGGTGGCTGCATTAGTTTTCAGTTCATTTTCTGAAAATAGAGACAAAAATCCAGTTGATTCGGCCAGAAATCCACTGTCCATGTAACTTCCTGTGCACTGAACTGAACTACAGAACAGCTCCCCTATGAGGAGGGGGGGGAGGTGTTTTTAGTTCAAATCATAAAAGCATCCTAGGGAGACAACTCTGCCCCCTCCATAGGTAATAGTACAGTGAGTAAGCGTTGTCACCCTTCTACAGGAAATGTGTTACTGGCAGGATTATGATGTGAAAATAAGGAAAAACCAATTAACCCCCCACATGTAAGGACTGGTAAGCTGCAGTATATTACATTTTTGTTCTTGGGTTTAGACACGCTTTAATTTTCGGCCATGGAGCAAAGCTTTTGTCATCATTGTAGTGGATGTCTGTTATGCTAGAATCTGTGGTCCCTCAACAGTTGCACACTGAGCCACAGGTTAGCTGATCTATCCATAAGCTGCCATACTTGTATCCTTCCATTGATGTCCAGTCTTCAAGGCATGGCCACGTCAATCTCAAGACTCCATACATTAACAACATTAAATTTGGTAAGCCTGAAACAAAAACGTACATTTCAAGGGGAGATTTAGTGGCCTGTATTGGGCCCTTGAAGACTGGATTTGGACAGTTTTTTTAATGTAGGACATATAACACAGTAGGGTTGTCCAACTTGATCTTCAAGGTCTATAGTCCTGCAGATTTACCAAATTAATAGATGCTAATTAATTGTGGAACTGTTTACTAAGCCAAATCCCTGGCCTGACCGTGGCCCTCAAGGACTATATAAGGACAGCCCCCTCAGTGTACATCGCTGCCCTGTTGCTTGACCCCCCCAGTGACAGAGACCTGTAGTTCAGCTCAGTTAGAGTTAAAAAGGAGGCATTGGCTGGCTTCATTCACATCTTATTGTTGACATCAGGTATGCAAAATCTGCCTGCCAGCGTTCAGCCCTCACCTGGTCTGGCACCTGCTGCTGTCCACGCTCCCCATTCACACCGTACCACAGTTCATCCGCGCCATCCTCCTTACCTTTTTCTCTGGAGGTCTGACGAACCGATGAATGGATGGCAGCCGGGAATGAATGAGCAGGACCCCCACCGTGCAAGCCAGTCATGGACCCCGAAACAAAAAAATAAAATAATGACCCTTCAGTCTGTTGATGCCAGGGAGGAGAAGAGCCCCGGCGCTGTTTCAGTTTTCGCTGCTCCAGGGGGACAATAGATTGGGGGGGGCATAGAGGAGGGGGGTGAAATCCAGTGGATGGAGGGGACGCGTACAGATGATTACAGAGACAGAGCAGCAGAGGAGAGACAGGGAAGCCCGGGGAAGGGGGAGTGCGAGGAGAGACGGCTGTGTCTAATGACAGACACACACTGCACTGAGCTTCGCTCTGTCACACTCGTACACGTACAGGCGTGCAAAGCGACTACACCACCTCCGATGAACACAGCTCATTTCCAGCAGCTCCAAACCCGCTGAACTGTTATCGGATGAACTAGAATGCCACATCAGCCTGAAATACACATGACAAAGACACTATTGGCCTTTGTTGTCACAATTCCTTTTTCCAGCAATTAGACTTATAAAAAGACATATAGAGTATAAGAGCTGTTTTGCCTTCCAAAAGCTTTGTAGTCATGTGATACACACATCCCCTGCCACACTGCACAGCCAGCATGGTGCGTCCTGTGTTACTTGCTTGCTGATTGGAAAGTGAATGGGGATTATTGCAATACGGAGGTCCTCTTTCTGTGTTCTGCCTAAACAAATTGTTCTCTCTGTGCCTGCATCATGTTAGATTGGCAGCGATTTGTAATGGATTCATGTTGGCTCACAGTGTGAGAGCCTGCAGTCTGGTCTGTTGTGCAAATACAGTGGCGTGGCAAAAAAATAAAATAAAATAGAAATAACTACATACAGTATCTCACAAAAGTGAGTACACCCCTCACATTTTTGTAAATATTTTATTATATCTTTTCATGTGACAACACTGAAGAAATGACACTTTGCTACAATGTAAAGTAGTGAGTGTACAGCTTGTATAACAGTGTAAATTTGCTGTCCCCTCCAAATAACTCAACACACAGCCATTAATGTCTAAACCGCTAGCAACAAAAGTGAGTACACCCCTAAGTCAAAATGTCCAAATTGGGAACAAAGGGGTTGATTTACTAAAGCTGGAGAGTGCAAAATCTGGTTCAGCTGTGCATGGTAGCCAATCAGCTTCTAACCTCAGCTTGTTCAATTAAGCTTTGACAATAAAACCTGAAAGCTGATTGGCTTTTATGCAGAGCTGCACCAGATTTTGCACTCTATAGCTTTAGTAACTGAACCCCAAAGTGTCAATTTTTTGTGTGGCCACCATTATTTTCCAGCACTACTTTAACCCTCTTGGGCACGGAGTTCACCAGAGCTTCACAGGTTGCCACTGGAGTCCTCTTCCACTCCTCCATGATGACATCACAGAGCTGGTGGATGTTGGAGACCTTGCATTCCTCCACCTTCCCTTTGAGCATGCCCCACAGATGCTCAATAGGGTTTAAGTCTGGAGACATGCTTGGCCAGTCCATCACAATTTACCCTCAGCTTCTTTAGCAAGGCAGTTGTCGTCTTGGAGGTGTGTTTGGGTGTTTATAACATTGAAATACTGCCTTGTGGCCCAGTCTCTGAAGGGAAGAGATCATGCTCTTCTTCAGTATGTGACAGTAGATGTTAGCATTCATGGTTCCCTCAATGAACTGTAGCTCCCCAGTGCTGGCAGCACGCATGCAGCCCCAGACCATGACACTCCCACTACCATGCTTGACTGTAGGCAAGACACACTTGTCTTTGTACTCCTCACTTGGTTGCCGCCACACACGCTTGACACCATCTGAACCAAATACATTTATCTTGGTCTCATCAGACCACATGACATGGTTCCAGTTATCCATATCATTACTCTGCTTGTCTTCAGAAAACTGTTTGCAGGCTTTCTTGTGCATCATCTTTAGAAGAGGCTTCCTTCTGGGACGACAGCCATGCAGACCAATTTGATGCAGTGTGCGGCGTATGGTCTGAGTACTGACAGGCTGGCCCCCCACCCTTTCAACCTCTGCAGCAATGCTGGCAGCACTCATACGTCTATTTCCCAAAGACAACCTCTAGATATGATGCTGAGCACGTGCACTCAACTTCTTTGGTCGACCAGGGCGAGGCCTGTTCTGAGTGGAACCTGTCCTGTATGGTCTTAGCAACCGTGCTGCAGCTCAGTTTCAGGGTCTTGGAAATCTTCTTATTTCCTAGGCCATCTTTATTTAGAGCAACAATTCTTTTTTTTCAGATACTCAGAGTTCTTTGCAATGAGGTGCCATGTTGAACTTCCAGTGACCAGTATGAGAGAGTGAGAGCGATAACAGCAAATTTAACACACCTGCTCCCCATTGACACCCGAGACCTTGTAACACTAACGAGTCACATGACACCAAGGAGGGAAAATGACTAATTGGGCCCAATTTGGACATTTCACTTAGGGGTGTACTCACTTTTGCTGCCAATGGTTTAGACATTAACCTCCTTAGCGGTGTTCCCGAGTGTGGCTCGGGGTGGATTTTCAGTACCTAAAGCGGTAACCCCGAGCCACACTCGGGCTTGCATCGCTGGATCCAGGCAATGTTACTCACCTTGTCCCCTGGATCCAGCGATGTCCTCCCGCGGTGTCAGCGTGTCTGCGGGCTGTGTCCGCAGCTCCGATGCCTCTGTGTGCCTCCGGGCTCCGTTCCCTGCGAGCGTCGCGTCGCACGGGGGCTGAGACCGGCGGGAAATTCAAAAAGTGAACCACACACAGTACATACAGTACACTGTAATCTTATAGATTACATTACTGTATGAAAACATTTCACATCCCCTTTGTCCCTAGTGGTTTGCCCAGAGCCCTGCATGCACTTTTATATAATAAATGTCATTCTTTCTGCCTGGAAACTTGAGAATGTCCATAGCAACCAAAAAGTGTCCCTTTGCGTCAAAAGTGGTTTTTGATCAGCTAGAAAACACCGATAGTAAATAAGAATCATTTGCAGAATTTAGTGATACTGATTTTTGGGGAAATTTATCATCAGAAACTGAAAGTGATGACAACGACAATTCTGCAACTGAGCAAATTTCTGCGTTTTTGGTTTGATTACATTATTGAATAAATGCAAAATAATTGTACCGCTTTCAGCACCAAAAATCAGACATAATCATACCGCCAGGGATACTAACCATTGCAGGCCTATAGTACATAACGCCATATCTCCATGCAGAAAACCATTACCGCTTTCAGCAATAAATTCCAGACTCAGTCATACGGCCAGGGAGGTTAATGGCTGTGTGTTGAGTTATTTTGAGGGGCAGCAAATTTACACTGTTATACAAGCTGTACACTCACTACTTTACATTGTAGCAAAGTGTCATTTCTTCAGTGTTGTCACATGAAAATATATAATAAAATATTTACAAAAATGTGAGGAGTGTACTCACTTTTGAGAGATACTGTATATATTCAAAACTAGAGGAGAGAAAAGTAAAGAGACATGCACTTTAACCACTTCAGCCCTGGAAGGATTTACCCCCTTCCTGACCAGAGCACTTTTTGCGATTCGGCACTGTGTCTCTTTAACTGACAATTGCATGGTCATGCCACGTTGTACCCAAACAAAACTTTTTTCCCCACAAATAGAGCTTTCTTTTGGTGGTATTTGATCAACTGCGGTTTTTATTTTTTATAAACAAAAAAGAGCGACAATTAAAAAAAAAAACAATATTTTTTACTTTTTGCTATAATACATATCCAAAAACAAAGAATAAAAAAACAAATGTATTCATCAGTTTTGGCCGATATATATTCTTCTACATATTTGTGGTAGAAAAAAATTGCAATCGGTGTATATTGATTGGTTTGCGCAAAAGTTGCCACGTTTACAAACCATCAGAATTCATTGATGGCGTTTCTACTTTTTTTTTTTTTTAACTGGTAATGGTGGCGATCTGCGATTTTTATCAGGACTGCGATATTGTGGCGGACAGATTGGACATTTTTGACACTTTTTTGGGACCATTGACATGTATACAGCGATCACATCTAAAAATAGCCACTGATTACTGTATAAATGTCACTGGCAGGGAAGGGGTTAACCTGCAAAGGGGCAATCAAGGGGTTAACTGTGTTCCCTAGGCGTGTTCTAACTGTGTGGGGGCTGGGATGGCAGGGGCATGACAGATGTAACTGATCCTGATGACAGGAATCAGGAGATCACTGTCATGCCCACTGACAGAACAGGGAACCGCCATATTTACATCGGCGGTTCCCCATTCTTCCAGAGTGTGGCGTGCACGAGAATGCGCTGCTGGTGACGCGCGCCTGCCTGCAACTGCGCAGATCGCCGTCTATAAACCAACTTGCCGCCGTTTATGTACGCAAGTTTAAACACACGGTGCATCCGGAAAGTATTCACAGCGCTTCACCTGTTCCACATTTTGTTATGTTACAGCCAGGGCTGGTGCAAGGATTTTTGACACCCTAGACGAAACCTAATTTTGCAGCCCCCTTTGGCTCCGCCCCTTACTCCGCCCTCTTTGCCTTGTGCATGTATACGATGGAGGTGGCAGAGGTGGAGATTTTTGCAGTGCCTCTCTACCTATTTTCCCACTTCCTCATGCCAGCCATGGTCCGCAGGTATATGGACAGGCTATGGTAGTATATGGACAGGCTGGAGTAGTATATGGACAGGCTGGAGTAGTATATGGACAGGCTGGGGTAGTATATAGACAGGGGCTGGGCGCCCCCTGGGCGGCAGTGCGCCCTAGGCGGCCGCCTACTCCACCTAGTGGTAGAGCCGGCCCTGGTTACAGCCTTATTCCAAAAAGGATTACATTAATTTTTTTCCTTAAAATTCTACCAACAATACCCCTTAATGACAAAGTGAAAGAAGTTTGTTTCAAATCTTTGCAACTGTATTAAAAATAAAAAATGAAATAATCCCATGTACATACAGTAAGTATTCACAGCCTTTGGCATGACACTCAAAATTCAGCTCAGGTGCATCCTGTTTTCACTAATCACCCTTGAAATGTTTCCACAACTTGATTGGAGTACACCTGTCTATATAAAGTCCCACCGTTAACAGTGAATATCAGAGCCCAAACCAAGACATGAAGTCCAAGGAATTGTCAGTAGTTCTCTGTAAAAAGATTGTATCAAGGCATAGATCTGGGGAAGGGTACAGAAACATTTCTGTAGCATTTAAGGTCCCAATGAGAACAGTGGCCTCCATCATCCGTCCGTGGAAGAAGTTTGGAACCACCAGGACGCTTACTAGAGCGGGCTGCCCAGCCAAACTGAGCGATTGGAGGAGAAGGGCCTTAGTCAGGGAGGTGACCAAGAACCTGATAGTCCTCTGACAGAGCTCCAGCGTTTCTCTGTGGAGAGAGGAGAACCTTTCAGAAGAACAACCTTCTCTGCAGCACTCACCAATCAGGCCTGTATGGTAGAGTGGCAAGACGGAAGCTACTCCTCAGTAAAAGGGACACATGACAGCCTGCTTGGAGTTTTCCAAAAGACACCTGAAAGACTCTTAGACCATGGGAAACAAAATTCTCTGGTCTGATGAAACAAAGATTGAACTCTTTGGCTGTGAATGGCAGGAGTCATGTCTGGAGGAAACCAGGCACCGCTCATCACCTGGCCAATACCATCCCTACAGTAAAGCATGGTGGTGGCAGCATCATGCTGTGGGGATGTTTTTCAGTGGCAGGAACTGGGAGACTAATCAAGATCGAGGGAAAGATGAATGCAGCAATGTACAGAGACATCCTTGATGAAAACCTTAAACTGGGGTATAGGGTCATCTTCAAACAAGACTAGGACCCTAAGCACACAGTCAAGATAACAAAGGAGCGGCTATGGGACAACTCTGTGAATGTTCTTGAGTGGCCCAGCCAGATTCCAGACTTGAACCCTATTGAACATCTCTGGAGAGATCTGAAAAAAGGGATTTTATTATAACTTACCGTAAAATCCTTTTCTCTGAGTTCACTGACAGACGCAGCCCTTCATTAGACAAGTGGGGTTATGCTCATATCACTAGGAGTAGACTAGGCAAAACAAAACAAAAGCATAGGTTGGCCCCTCCCAGGGGGCCATCCTCACCTTAGCATATAACCCCCTGCTAGACAATAGCATATCAGTTCGTAACAAGCTGTACAAACTCAACAGAGGGGTGGGTGCTGCGTCTGTCAGTGAACTCAGAGAAAAGGATTTTACAGTAAGTTATAATAAAATCCCTTTTACTCTTACGTTCACTGACAGACGCAGCCCTTCATTATAGACAAGTGGGGATGTCCCAAAGCTGTGTCAATCAAGAGGGGCGGGCAACACTGTAACACAAGCAACACAACTGTACCCAACAAAAAAAGCCCTCTTAGGCGGCACCAGTCGCGCCTACACTGCCGCTTGCAAAACTTTGCGGCCAAAAGCAGCATCCGCCGATGCTGAAACATCAACTTTGTAAAACTTAGTAAACGTGTGCACTGAGGCCCAAGTAGCCGCTTTGCACACCTGAGACACCGAAGCCTGGTGTCTAAAAGCCCAGGAAGTACTAACTGCCCTGGTGGAATGAGCCGTGACTGGAAAAGGGGGAACCTTGCCCCGAACCTCATATGCATGAGTCACGGTCTTCCTAATCCAACGAGAAATGGTAGCTGACGAGGCTGCCATGCCTTTGCGCGAACCTTCCGTCAGCACAAATAAAGAATCAGACTTCCGAAAGGAAGCTGTAGAAAACAAATACACCCTCACCACATCCAAAGAATGCAGTTCAAATTCCTTGGGATGCGCCGGGTGCGGGCACAATGAAGGAAGAACAATATCCTCATTCAAATGAAAAGAAGAAACAACCTTCGGAAGGAAAGAAGGGGAAGGTCGCAAAACCACCTTGTCCTTATGAAGGACTAAGTAAGGTGACTTGCAGGATAACGCTGCCAACTCAGACACCCGCCTAGCGGATGTAACAGCCACCAAGAAAGCCACTTTCTGCGACAACAATTGCTAGGGAATGTCCCTAATCTTCTCATATGGTGGCTTCTGAAGCACAGAAAGCACCAGATTCAAATCCCACGGCGCCAGAGGCGACCGTATCTGAGGAACCACATTACGTACACCCTGTACAAATGTAAGGATCAACGAATGTGACGCCAAGGGTCGTTGAAAAAGAACCGTCAGAGCCGAAATCTGACCCTTAAGCGTACTTAACGCCAGGTTCTTGTCCAGTCCCTGCTGCAAAAAAGCCAGCACCCTGGACACCACATAAGAGCGGGGATTCCAACCCCCTGCCTCCCACCAGGCAATATAGGCCTTCCAGGTCCTATGATGAATCTTACACGAAGAACCCTTACGCGCTTTAATCATAGTAGGGATCACTGAGTCAGAGACACCCCTATCCCTCAACACCTGGGACTCAATAGCCAAGCCGTCAAAGCCAGTGAGGGTAAAGCAGGGTGCAAGATGGGTCCCTGAGACAGTAGGTCTTCGCGAAGTGGAAGACTCCATGGAACATCTACCACCATCCGTACCACATCGGCGTACCAAGGTCGCCGAGGCCAATCCGGAGCTACCAGGATCGTCGGGATTCCCTCTGCTTCTATCCTGCGCAGATCCCGCGGCAGCAGCTTCAGAGGAGGAAATTTCTGCAGGTTGATCAGCCAACCGAATTCTTCTTTAATGTGGACACCGTGATTATCACGTTCTCCCCCAGAGCTGCAGCCGACTCTGCTCTCAGGAGTAAATCGTCGAGGTACGCTACCACCGCGACACCTCTCTG
>BLSH010049313.1:2886594-2896995 GCA_018402905.1 Glandirana rugosa
GCTCCCAAGACGCGTCCTATCTTCGTCTCCCTTAGAGCTGTTAGGACCATCGAGGCCTAACCGGAGCCGCAGGAACCATGCGGCTACACCATGCCTACCACCGTCTACAGGTCACCGCAGAAGGTGCAGCGCTTCTGGATGACAGAGTCCCTGGGTAGAACGTAGGACGAAATGGGAGCGACCGAAACTGCCGAACCGATAACTCAGGGTCCATAACTCCCTATCCCCCCAGAGACTGAGACACTAGGGATGATACTAACTTCGCGCGTTCACATGAAGTGCATTCTAAATAGTATCCCGGACCTTCCGGATATAACGGACCACACTCCGCCCACCAACCTTAGGGGTGAGAGAATGTGACGCCAAGGGTCGTTGAAAAAGAACCGTCAGAGCCGAAATCTGACCCTTAAGCGTACTTAACGCCAGGTTCTTGTCCAGTCCCTGCTGCAAAAAAGTCAGCACCTTGGGCACTGCATAAGAGTGGGGATTCCAACCACCCGCCTCACACCAGGCAATATAGGCCTTCCAGGCCCTATGATAAATCTTACGTGAAGTACACTTGCGCGCTTCAATCATAGTAGGGATCACAGAGTCAGAGACCCCCCTATCCCTCAATACCTGGGACTCAATAGCCAAGCCGTCAAAGCCAGCGAGGGTAAAGCAGGATGCAAGATGGGTCCCTGAGACAGTAGGTCTTCGCGACGTGGAAGACGCCACTGGACATCTGCCACCATCCGTACCACATCGGCGTACCAAGGACGCCGAGGCCAATCCGGAGCTACCAGGATTGTCGAGATTCCCTCTGCTTCTATCCTGCGCAGAACCCTCGTCAGAAGCTTCAGAGGAGGAAAGACGTACCCCAGGGTGCTACCAGTGCGTCCGTGGTGACCGCCAATGGATCTCTTGATCTGCACACAAAGATCTGTACCTTGTGATTGAATCTGGAGGCCATGAGGTCCACCTCTGGCGTGCCCCACTTCAGGCAAATCTGGCGGAACACTTCTGGATGTAGGGACCATTCCCCCTGATCCAGAGTCCTGCGGCTGAGAAAGTCCGCCTGCCAGTTTTCCACGCCTGGAATGTAGATTGCGGAGAGTGCTGGCACGTGAAGTTCTGCCCATTGCAGGATCAGAGCCGCTTCCGCAGCTGCTGCCAAGCTTCTTGTTCCGCCCTGATAATTCACATATGCCACAGCCGTGGCATTGTCCGACTGAACCCGGACAGGGAGGCCTCGTAGCTTTGTCGACCAACAGGATAGACAAAGTCTGATCGCTCTCAGCTCCAGTACATTTCTCAGAAGACAAGCTTCCTGAGCTGACCAATGGCCCTGGGCAGAGAACTGACCCAGGACCCCTCCCCAGCCCGATAGGCTGGCATCCGTCCTTACTATTGACCAATTGAGGGGGAGGAAACCTTTTCCTAATTTTAGGGCTGGAGCCTGAATCCACCAAATCAAGGATCCCCGGGACTGATGATCCACCCTGATCAGTCTGTCTAGGGATAGGGGAGATTTGTCCCATTGCGACAAAATCGCCTTCTGCAGGAGCCGAGTGTGACTCTGGGCGTAAGGTATCGCTTCGAAAGCCGACACCATGAGCCCCAACGCTCGCATACAGAACTGTAAGGAGGACCACTGGCATGATAACAGGGTTCGCTGACCCAGCCAACAAGAACAGTGCCTTAGACACTGCCTCCGTGCGGCGATCGGCTGCCTCTTTAATACCGAGAAAAGCCACTGGGGGCCGCCAGCGGACAGGCTGTAAACCGCATGGGCTACAGAAAAATGGCCGCTGCCATCAAAACATGCCGAGCTACGGCAAAATGGCGGCGAACGAACGGTGATCCACCACAAAATGGCGGTGAATCGCTAGAATACAGTGCTCAAAACGGTCAGTGCGGGGTGTGGTACCGCGGGGGGGGGGACGGGAGATTACAACCCCAGATGCGTCCCCACTAATAAGCCCCCACCGGCCGGCTACCTCAGGAGCTGCCCAGGTGCCCCTCTCCACGCCCTTGGAAGGAAGAAGGGTCCACTCACCGATCCGACGGGTGCAGTGGGTAGCCACCCGGAGCAGACTTTCCTCCCCACGGAGAGAGATGCTGCTGGCCAGGCCACTGGACAGGAACAAACCAGTCACTGGGCACAAGTGGGATCATCCACTGGCAGCCCGCATGGAACGGGCCCTATGTGGCGTGTCCCCGCCAAGGCTAAGGGTAGCTTGCACAGATGTTGGCCAGACTGGGGAAAGTTTTTGGATTCTAGATATCCTCTATACCACCAGACGGCTTCTTGATAGCAGTCTTCATCAGAAAAAAACCTCAGAAGAATGCAGATCCCATAGGATCCGGGAACCGGGTTTGACTCCTTGCACTAGGCAATAAAAACTGATATGCTATTGTCTAGCAGGGGGTTATATGCTAAGGTGAGGATGACCCCCTGGGAGGGGCCAACCTATGCTTTTGTTTTGTTTTGTTTTGCCTAGTCTACTCCTAGTGATATGAGCAAAACCCCACTTGTCTAATGAAGGACTGCGTCTGTCAGTGAACGTAAGAGTAATAGCTGTGCACCGATGCTCCCCATCCAAGCTGATGGAGCTTGAGAGGTTCTACAAAGAAGAATGGGGGAAGTGCACAAAAATAGGTGTGCCAAGCTTGTAGCATTATACTAAAAAAGACTTGAGACTGTAATTGGTGCCAATGGTGCTTCAACAAAGTAATGAGCAAAGGCTGTGAATACTTATGTACATATGATTCCTTTTTTTTTACTTTTTCTTTTTTAATTTGCAAAGATTTCAAACAAACGTCTTTCACTTTGTCATATGGGATATTGTTTGTAGAATTTTGAGGAAAATAATGAATTTAATCAATTTTGGCTGTAACATAACAAAATGTGGAAAAAGAGAAGCGCTGTGAATACTTTCCGGATGCACTGTATATACTGCAAGTAAAGTTAGAACTTTTTATGCTTGACTGGGTCAGTAACTGGGTCAGTAACACAAAGTATTAAAGGCAGAGGATTAGGATGACAGTTCGGAAAGTGACAGTAAAGAAGGAGGTCAGTGATGGCAGGTCAAGCATATAACCCAGCACTGCATAAATACAAGGTTTATAAAGTATATGGACAGGTTATCTGGTGTTGGATACATGGATGGATGAGGATGACAGTGCATTAATATACATATGTTAGGAACTGGCTCCATTTAGCCTCTTTGCTTGCACTCGACTCTCTACACTGTACAGAAATAGGAAGTGTGAACTTGTAAAGTCACACACACCATCACAAGCAATGACGCACAAGGAGACCCATTCCAGGCTTTGCTCCATTAACACATATTGCAATCTTATTCAGGCAGGTGGTGGGCTGTCTGCAAGAACTACAAGTCTCAGCATTCGCCTCTCAGTTGTGTACATCTGTCAATGACCAGTAATACTCAATTGCAAACTGGCTGTGGTAAAATAATTAGTGTAATATTCACAAAAATTCATGATAGTAACATTTGCAAATGTAAGGAGTCAGTTTATACAAAACCAATATATTATTGCTTGGTGGATGCTAGAGAGTTAAAGCACTCGACAGTCTCTTGTAGCTCTCTGGTGCTCAGTTGGGGTCGGGAGATCTCCGCACAGAATTTATGGGTCTTACTGCGCCCATTATGAGGGATTCCCACCATTATTGTGCTGAGCTCTTGGGCCTGCTTATCATCTGTGCCCATTATTAGGGGGTTTCCACTATTTGTGCACTGAGTTTTTGAACCTGCATACCTGCACTGCCCATTTTGAGGGGTTCCCAACATCTGAGTTTCTGGATCTGCACATCTGCTAGGCTTATCATTAGGGGTTCCCATCATTCTTGTGCTGAGTTCATGGGTCTGCACACCACCTGTGCCCATTATAAGGGGTTCCCACCACCCTTACACTGAGTTCCTGGGTCTGCACACTACCCGTGCCAATTATAAGGGGTTCCCAGCACCCTTGCACTGACTTTCCAGGTCTGCACATCTGCTGCACCTATTAGGAAGAGTTCTCACCATTTTTGTACTGAGTTCCTGGGTCTACATATATCCTGTCCCCATTATAATGGGGTTCCCACCATCCCTGTGCTGAGTTTCCCTGCTGTGTCCATTATTAGGGAATCCTGCCATCTGTATGCTGTGTTCCCAAGTCTGCACACCTATTGTGCTCTTTATGAGCGGCACCCACCATCTCTGCATTGAGTTCTCAGGTCTGCACACCTGCTGTGCCCCTTATGAGGAGCCCCCACCATCTCTGTGCTGGATTGCCAAGTCTCCAAGTCTGCATACCTGCCGTTGCCAATTTAAAAGGTTCCCACCATCCCTGCTGGACATTTGTTTATTTTATATTACAGAAAAGGTAACAGCAGGAGCAAGGACACAGAAAGGTTGGTAGGAATATCCACCACTCCAGTGTTACCAAACAGAAACTTGGGTGGAAATACCACCATGAATTATGTAGTATCACTTTTGGATGGACTGACCCTTTAAACGTTTCTGGAGCTTTTTGAAAAAAAGATTCCTCCCTGCGCACAGCAGACAAACTGTCACTAACAACAACTGATGGGCACTGCGGACTTCTCAGCTGGAAGTGAAGGAGCTATAAGTAGCACTTAGCCGCCCAGCCAGTGTAAATAAAATATGAAATGTATCAGATTTTTCTTAAAAACAGGGACAGTCCATTGGTGACATTTAGATTTTTGGTCATTTTACGTTATTTTTCTTGATCTGGCACTCTCTTCCTCTGTTTGTCTCATCCCTACTTGCTCCCTATCCCGCTCTGTCCATCCTCGCTGTCTGTGTCTCTTCCTCTCTTCCTGTGTCTTTCTCTCCCTCTTATACCTCTTTTTTTTCTTCTCCGCTGACGTATCATTCTTTTACCTTCGCTATCTTCTACTCCATTTTCTTATATCTCTCTCCTCCTTTTCTATCACTTCCTCTCCTTCTCTTTCCCCCCACTTCTCTCTCTCTCTCCTAATAAGCATATATATTACAAAACAGAACTTTAGAGCAGAAGATTTAACAGTTTTAAAAAACAGTTACATTTCCAGCATGCCGGAAATGCTAACTGTCACATTGATTGTGCTCTCAATCAAACGATCAAATCATCCAATGGACTGGTGTCATAACCGATCACATTTTGTCATGTTACAACCAAAAACGTAAATGTATTTTATTGGGATTTTATGTGATAGATCAACACAAAGGGGCACAGAATTGTGACGTGGAAGGAAAATGATAAATGGTTTTCAACATTTTCTGAAAAGTGTGGCATGCATTTGTATTCAGCCCCCTTTACTCTGTTACATATAAAATCTAGTGGAACCAATTGCCTTCAGAAGTCACCTAATTAGTAGTCCACCCTTGTGTAATTTAATCTCAGTATAAATACAGCTGTTCTGTGAAGCCCTCAGAGAACCTTAGTGAACAAACAGCATTGTGAAGGCTGAGGGACAGACAAGTCAGGGATAAAGTTGAGGAGAAGTAGGGTTAGGTTACAAAAAAAATAGTATGGCACAACTGCAAACCTGCCAAGACATGGCTGTCCACCTAAACCGACAGGCCGGGCAAGGAGAGCATTAATCAGAGAAGCAGCCAAGAGGCCCATGGTAACTCTGGAGGAGCTGCAGAGATCCACATGGGAGAATCTGTCCACAGGACAACTATTAGTCATGCACTCCACAAATCTGGTGTTTATGGAAGAGTGGCAAGAAGAAAGCCATTGTTGAAAGAAAGCCATAAGAAGTCCTGTTTGCAGTTTGCGAGAAGCCATGTGGGGGACACTGCAAACGTGGAAGAAGGTGCTCTGGTCAGATGAGACCAAAATTGAACTTTTTGGCCTAAAAGCAAAACGCTATGTGTGGCGGAAAACTAACACTGCACATCACCCTGAACACACCATCCCCACCGTGAAACGTGGTGGCAGCATCATGTTGTGGGGATGCTTTTCTTCAGCAGGGACAGGGAAGCTGGTCAGAGTTGATGGGAAGATGGATAGAGCCAAATACAGGGCAATCTTAGAAGAAAATCTGTTACAGTCTGCAAATGATTTGAGACTGGGGCGGAGGTTCATCTTCCAGCAGAACAATGACCCTAAACATACAACCAGAGCTACAATGGAATGGTTTAGATCAAAGTGTGTTAGAATGGCCCAGTTAAGTCCAGACCTAAATCCAATTGAGAATCTGTGGCAAGACTTAAAAATTGCTGTTCACAGACGCTCTCCATCCTGACAGCTTGAACTATTTTGCAAAGAAGAATGGGTAAAAATGTCCCTATCTAAATTTGCAAAGCCGGTAGAGACATCCCCAAAAAATGCAGCTGTAATTGCAGGGAAAGGTGGTTCTACAAAGTATTGACTCAGGGGGGCTGAATACAAATGCACACCACACTTTTCACATATTTATTTGTAAAAAATTGAAAACCATTTATCATTTTACTTTGTGTTGGTCTATCATATAAAATCCAATAAAATACATTTATGTTTTTGGTTGTAACATGACAAAATGCGGAAACTTTCAAGAGCTATGAATACTTTTTCAAGGAGCTGTAGCATGAGGGGGGCTGAGCGACGCCATGAGTTGTATGGTGTCATGATAAATGGCCTGCAATGTTCTCTGTACAGCGCCGCAGAATATGGCAGGGTTTTACACATTTACAAAATAATTTGATACCCATAAAGTGGCTTTAAAGACAATATATTTAAATTAAAATAATAAACGTGTTATACTCACCTGCTATGCAATGGTATTGCTCAGAGCAGCCCAAAACCCCCATCTTCTGTGTCTGCTCCCATAACAAGTGCTTGCTATGAGGGCAGACGTGCAGGCCCGATGTATTGCCGGGCTGTGTGCATCCATTGACACACACACAAACACCGGAGGTCGGCCCCACCCCCCGCTCTCTGGTTACAGGATCTGACCAACAGCAGCAGGAGCCAAGCTTGTGAGAATAGTGAAAGAGGAGAGAAGGCCAGCAGACGGGCATAGCTCTGGATCCATACAGGGCTCGGGTAAGTATTTAGAGGAGGGGAAGGGCACAGCAAGTGGCTAAACGTTCTTTACCTTAATGCAGGGAATGCATTAAGGTAAAAAAACATTTTACATTTAAAGTCTCCTGTTTTTAATATACTGCATATGCTTAATAGATGGTAATTAGGAATGTGTTATCTGCATCATAAACCAGTCGAAATTTATTGTATTATAATATCTGATCGTCTGTGGGTAATCTTTTGCTCTTGTCTGCACTTTCTTTCCTTTCTTCCTTCCTTTCTTCCTTCCTTCCTTCCTTTCTTTCTTTCTTTCTTTCTTTCTTTCTTTCTTTCTTTCTTTCTTTCTTTCTTTCTTTCTTTCTTTCTTTCTTTCTTTCTTTCTTTCTTCCTTTCTTCCTTTCTTCCTTTCTTCCTTTCTTCCTTCCTTCCTTCCTTCCTTCCTTCCTTCCTTCTTTCCTTCCTCTCTCCCTCCTTACACTCTCTGTCTGATCTTCTGTATCTCTGTAGCGGTTAATCTGCCGCTCTTGTTGTCTGCATTCTCTCTTATTATCCGAGTTCCTTTTATATGCTCTGTCTTCTTTGTCGCAGTGTTTGTCGTTGTCTCTATTGTTTGCTGGTGTGTATTGGATATTATAACCTTCAGATTGTCACCCCCTCTGTAATTACCATCTCCGGCTCTGACTCCCCATCTGTGCACACAATGGCATCAACCACCCACCTCTAACATCCAGAGCGGGACCAGAAAACGACTAACAGTCACCAGTAAGACCACAAATGTTACAAATAAAACAGCTCAGGATCAAACCGCCGCTGATATATTTATTTATAACTTGGATGAACAATCGCTTATTGGCAGACAGAAACATGTTTGCATATAGAGAAACTGCAAGCATCGGGAACAATCAGTACACTTGTCATTTTGTGCAGGAAATATGTAGAGTTCACTTCAGCCAAATTCAGCTTTGAGCGGGACTGCAGGCTCTTGTTACATGATTTCATGTTATGCGGCCTTCCTGTCTGAGAATTACCATGGCCAGGGCTTGGTAATTCTGCTCATATTTGTAAAATGTTCAGGACCATTTAGATCAGGGGTCTCCAAACTTTACTGTCCTTCAGAATTTAGGGGGGCTGGATGGTGCCAGTGGAAAGAATAGGCACTGGTCTGCATTTTATCAGGGAAAACGGTTAAATGGCTGCATTACATTTGTCTTATCTACAACTATATTTGTCTTTACAAAGCTCAACTCCATCAAACAACATTTTTTTTATTTAGAGTGTGGAAGGGTGAGAACAAGTTTTGGCTGGAGTTTGGCTTTAATAGGTGGTTATGCTGTAAATGTCATAACCGTTAAAAAATGAGATAGCTGAGGAGCGCTGCATCTGTCTCGCATCATGAGGATCTAGAGAGAAATATGTTGTCATCAATCTTATTGACTGTCGCTTGTCTAATTAGCGCATCTTATAATCAGCCTATCATGTAATCAGCCTTATTAAATTAGCAGACATGTGTCAAATGGAGAACAGCTACACGGAGAGGGACCTTCGCTATGGAAGGATTGCAGGTATCAGATCTGATTCAGTACACTGAAGGATTATTTCATGTAGCGGTCTTAATTAACCCCTCAAAGTTTTCATTTGCAATTGTAACATTGGATTTGCAAAGGGTGGCGATAAAGTGAACCTGTTAGCCATTACAGAGGGGCTCCAGGCTCCCCCCCCCCCCCAAAAAAAAGAAAAAAAATTAAAAGACAGCAGCTACAAGTCCAGGGATCCAGCGCTGTCCTCATCTGAGCCAATTCTTCAACGGGCGTCGGGTCCAGGCGCCAGCATCTTAACCTAGGCTATCTGTGCAGGTAAGTGTCCGTATATTGAAAGTCAGCAGCTACAGTATTTGTAGCTGCTGACTTTTAATTTTTTGGGGGAGGAGACTGGAGCTCCTCTTTAAACACTTGTCTACCGCAATTTTGACATTTTTCACATGCATGTTAAAATCTGGGGGTTTTAAGCCATTTTTTACTAACAAAAATACAAACACATATTTTCTAAAAGCAGAAGCCCTGGAGAACAAAATACTGCAATTTTTTTTATGTCACATTATAGTTGTGCAGCTGTTTATAAAATGCAAATTTTCAGGAACAAATACACTTAAAGTGTTACTAAACCCACAACAGTAAAATCAGTCTGTATATGCAGTAAAGCAGGCTTGTTATACTCACTGTGGAATCTAGGGGGTTAATCCTCTGCGTTGTGTATAAAGGCTGTTTGATCATATCTCTCTGATCCTCCCCTTCTTCCACTGTCTTCGAAAGATAACCTGATATTTACAGAGCCAGGGGACAGGCTGCACATGCTCAGTTTGGTGTGTATTGTTAGAAAGTTATTTTTTTCCTTGGGAGTGTGTATGTGATCAGCACAGGGCCAATCAGCACTGTCCAGAGGATCAGGGGAGAATGAAAACTCCTCCTACAAGCTTTACTAGGAACTTATAGAAGTCACAAGACAGCTATATACTGCTGATGAGAAAAGGTATTTAGCAGTTTATATTTACTAAAATAATTGCATTTCCATGTTCTGTGTACTCTGGGAGACGAGATATAGTGAATGTAGGTTCTGGGTTTAGTAAAACTTTAAATTAATTTTGGTGCACACAAATATAATATAATACCCAATTTTTGGTACAATATAAAAGATGATGTTGCGTGAGTAAATAGATACCAAACATGTCAAGATTTAAAATTGCCCACACCTGTGAAATGGCAACAGACTATGGTACCTAAAATTAGCCATAGGTGATGTAAAAGCCTTGTAAAAACCTTTACAAGTTATCAGTTTCGAGTTAACCACTTGCCGACCGCCGATCGGCATCTGACGGCGGCAAAGTGGCTCTGTAAGGCAAACCGCCGTCATACGACGGCGGCCGCCAGATCGCGCACAGTGAGCGCGCGTGCGCCGCCGGAGGCGCGCCCGCGCGCTCACTGTGTCCGGGGGGGTCAGGGAGCGGGTGCGGCGGCTTCGATTGCTGCCGGCCACCCGCGATGCCCCCCCCCCGGAGTGAAGGAGCGGAGGTCCGTGTATGTAAACACGGACCTCCGCTCTGTGTGAGGGGGAAGGGCTGTGATCACAGCCTTCCTGTACGTGAAGGCTGTGACCACTTCCCTTCCCCAGCTAGGCAGTCCCCCATACAGTTAGAACACGCCCAGGGAACATAGTTAACCCTTAGAGCGCCCCCTGCAGGTTAACCCCTTCACTGCCAATGGCATTTACACAGTAATCAGTGCATTTTTATAGCACTGATCGCTGTATAAATGGAGGCCGCCGCGTGCGCGCGAGTGACACGCGCTAGACCGCCGGCGGCAGCATACTGCCGCCAAACGGAATGTCTCGGTGAAACGGCGGCAG
>BLSH010049313.1:2897005-2908791 GCA_018402905.1 Glandirana rugosa
AGACAGTGACGGATTTCGATAGTGTTCCCTCGAATAAGTGGAGAACACTATCGTTATTTACTTTTTTTTTCTTTTTTTTTTCTTCACATTTTTTTACATTTATTTTATTTATGTTTATTATGTAAAAAAAAATTTCGTCGGGACGGGGGGGTGGGTGTGAGTGTGCGTTTACGTGTATATTCAGGTCGTATGTATTCATTTGTTACTAACGTGGTGTGTACTCTCCATAAAGACGCTTTCAACCTCACTGTCGTTATTAAGAGTACAAATTGGTGAATTCCTGGCCTTCCTAAAGGTCGAAATCCTGGCCTCGGGAAAAACGCTAAGCCGCGACGCAGCGAAATTGACTGTTAACAACGTCGCACGACCGCGCAATTGTCAGTTAAAGCGACGCAGCGCCGAATCGCAAAAAGGGCTCCGGTCCTAAAGCTGGAAATCCTTCCGGTCCTTAAGTGGTTAAACATGAGAATTATTGCTGTCACTCCAACTTTCGCAGAAATACCTCTCATGTGTGGTGCAATCATTGTTTACTTATGTATGCTGGACTTATATGTGCATTTGCGTGTGAGTGTGGGTGGGGGGGCAGGGCTGCTTTAAAAAAAAATGTATTATTTGTATTTATTTTATTTACATTTTTTTACACTTCTTTTTTTTTTCTTTTTTTTTCATTTATTGCTATCACAAGAGGTGAATAAGCTCCCTTGTGATAGCTTTAGGCAGTGACAGATACTCTTTATGGAGACACCAGGGGTCTATTAGACCCCTGATGTCTCCCCTGCCCTCCGAGGCAGCTGATCAAACACAGATCATGTTTGATCGCCTGCTTCCCTGGCTGTAATCACCAGGTCAAAACAGCTCTGAAACCAGAGGTAACAAAATCCTTGTCGCTTCCGGATTCATTCATCACAGAGATGAATGCACAGCGCACATAAGGTCCCTTTCACACGTGCGTTTACATGCAGCTGCGTTTAGCTGCAGTGGGACATTCTTGACATTTCTGATGTGCTTCCTGTGGATTTTCTTTCCTTGTTGCTGCTGCTATCTGCAGGTGACACAGCGCACTGCATTTACTTGCAGTTATGTGCAGATAGCTGCAATACATCGTTCCTGGGCGCAGTCAAATCAATTTTTTCTGATCGCACAAAATCGTCTGTAATGAAACCGTTGCTAAATGCAGAGTGTGAATGGGACCATATGAATGCATTGTCTGAGTTTAGCTGCGGTAGATAACTTCATCTATCCTCAGCTGAAAGCTGAATTCTATCAGCCCCTGTGAAAGGGGCCTAAGGCCGCTGGAAACCAGTAGTGCAGCATGGTTATTCGATTTTAAGATGCTTTTTATATTATTTACTTATTCTCATTTAGGTTTCTTTTGCGATCTCTGCCATGTTGATTTGCGGAGAGATTCTTCATCCAGTGTCACATGACTTTGTGTGGTTTGATTCAATAACATATTTAATATTTGACATATATAGCTCTGGAGGGCAGAAGAGAACCCTCTCCCCTCTAGGCAGTACATTGAGTGTTAATTAGTGCTGCACTAGGCTGACAAGGTGTCCCATGTTGAACAGAATGGATAAAGAGATTGTGTGTTCCAGAACTGTTATTCTGAAGTTCTCTATGGGGAGGAAGTTTGGGCAGAATCCAAGACAAAGGAATAATAGCTGAGGTAGATCTGAGTCTTATTCTTTGATATGTGTGCCACACAGGCAGCTGTCTAGGGTCAGAGATATGAAGGGGTGGGGAATTGGATTGAAATAATTGCACACGTTGCTTTCTTCTTTATGAGGTCCTTTAGAGCAATGGTTCTCAACCCTGTCCTCAAGTACCCCCAACAGGCCATGTTTTGGGAATTTCTCTTAGATAAAACAGCTGTCCAAAATACCAAGCCATTGACTCTGATTTAAAGCACCCGTGCAAGATAAAGAAAAACCTGCAAACATGGCCTGTTGGGGGTACTTGAGGATAGGGTTGAGAAACACTGCTTTAGAGGTATGTGCTCGGCCTGTGCTTTGGATGTTTCTGTTTAATCATTAAAAAAACAGATGACTTCTTTTAAAGCTGAACACCAGATAAAAAGCTTAAGCAACAGATGAAATACGTATATGGGAGCTTTTACCTGTCAAAAGAAATGTATTTCTGTTCATCCAGTCCTGAGATTTACACAGCTCTGCCACACAGCACAGACCAGTGTCACAGAGCCTGATTTTTCTCTGCTGAAGTTCAGTAACACTTACAGGTCTTGTCCCTCCCACAACCTTTGAAGGATAAGGCAGCAGACGGATGAGCTCATCTCTCTCTGTCACTCTGCTCTCTACTTCTATCAGCATGTTCTTTGTTAACATATGACAAATGCAGCCAAATGATTGGCTCCTTGCGCTGCTCCCCCTCCTTCCGGTCTAAGCTCTTCTGTACAGGGACTGCAAGAGGTTGATACCAAGTCATTCTCGGGTACTTAAAATGTTTGCGTTTAAAATACATTTAGTAATGGATTATTGAATAAAGAGCTGCATTATTTTGTGCCTTTGATATCTGCCTGGAGGTCAGCTTTAAAATGTTATAGTATGGGGTTGCTCACATACCAGCTGTTCAATGTTCATATGTGTGTAGGCTTTTATCAACTGAAGCATATCCAAAACCAAAAAAAAAAACTATTTATAATTTTGAAGAATTTCTAACCCAGTAACCAGTTACAATGACCTGGATAGAAAGGGTGAATCCTTCCACACTTCATAAAATAAAGAGTTTTTTAGATGAACTTTTACCTTTTTGTTTAAGTATACCTTTAATTTTGGGATCCCAGCTTGTCAGCATAAGAGTTTTATTGAGGAAAATCCAAAGATTCAAAAATCTGAAAATTCTAAATAACTAACTAATAATAACTATAGATATTGGAATTTCCTTCCAAATGTGGCTGTTAGTGAACGTAACGAATACGAATTTATCCGAAGTAACGAATTATCCCAAATAACGAATGCTGCATAATAATAATAAAAATGTTTTATTAATATTATTGTTATTTATTATTATTAATTAGTTATGTTCCATTTGTTTAGATACGGTATTCGTTATTTCGGATAGTTTGTAACTTTGGATAAATTTGTATTCGTTACGTTCACTTAGAGCCAAATTTGAAAGGTAATTTCAAAAACTATTACTAACTATTAAACTATAGCTACGTTATAATTAGTTAGTTTTCAGATTTTCGTTCTTCTTTTCGGATTTTTGTTCTTTTGAATTTTCAAATTTTATTTTTTTATTTTCGAATTTCGACATTTCCGGACTTTAGAATTTTCGAATTTCCGACTTTTCGAATTTCAGATTTTTGAATTTCCGAATTTTCGACTTTTCGAATTTCGGATTTTCGAATTTACGAATTTCAAATTTACGGAAATTCGGAAAAATTCGGAAATTTGGATATTTCTGAATTAACTAATTTGTTGAAACTCGTTAAAAACAAATTTGGGACAAAACGAATTGCACATGTCTACTGTACATTGACCCCAGAGTATAAATAGAGGCACTTTTTGGGTCCCAGTCACTGAGTGAGTTATTAACCTGCATGTATTGCTTCCCTCCAAAAAATATTTAAAGCTGAACTCAAAAATTTTCAGTGAAATATATTCCTCATTAGCCACAAAGGATATAAATCTACTTTGCACCAAATGTCTTTTACTTTTATATTAGCAGTTACATCAGTGTAGTCAATAGGGATATTTCTACAAGGCCAAAAAAAGCATGATAAAGTAAATAGTGCACAGTCTTTGCTAACTTTTTTCTGTTGTCTTCACAGCCATCGGCGTTCAGATGAAGCTCTCCATGCTGCGGGATATTTTCTGGAAGGTGACACGACAGGTCAGTGAAAAGGACACAATGTATTCAGCTGGCCTTTTGCTTCTTTGGTTTTCCCAACATACTTCTGTAATTTACAGTCTAAATCAGGGATCCTCAAACTACGGCCCTCCAGCTGTTGTGGAACTACACATCCCATGAGGCATTGTAAAGCTCTGACATTCACAGACATGACTAGGCATGATGGGAATTGTAGTTCCTGAACAACGGGAGGGCCATAGTTTGAGGACCCCTGAAATATATATAAATCGTGGCTAATTGAAATGAAGAATTAACAGTTATTTAATGCAAGATTCCAATATGCATGAATGGCACCATGTTTTATGGTAAAAGGGAATTATAGAAAAGAAAGCAGAGGCAGCCATGATGGTTTATCAGCTTTGCATTATATGGCTCCAAGTATGCAGACACCCTTTGAATGACAGGATTCAGGAGTTTCCAGTGAAGGGTTCTATTAATTCTACAGCATACAAGGACATTTTAGACAATTGTGCTCTTCCAATTTTGTGGTAACAGTCTGGGGAAGGCCCTTTTCTGTTCCAGCATGAACGTGCCCATGTGTACAAAGCCAGTTCCATAAGGACATGGTTTGAACAGGTTGATGTGAAGGAACTCAAGTGTCCTGCACAGAGCCCCGACCTCAACCCCACTGAACACCCTTGGTATGAATTGGAACACACCACGACAAGCCAGTGCCTGACCTCACAATCCTCTTTTGGTTGAATTGGCCAAATTCCCACAGATACACTCCAAATTCTTGTGGAAAGCCTTTCTAGAAGAGTGTAGGCTATTATAGCCACAAAGAGGCCATGGTGTTGGAAAGGAATGTCCAGCAAACTCATGTAAGTGTGATGGTCAAGTGTCCACAATTGTTTGGCCATATGGTATATGTGAAGTGATGGTACATATGGACCAGAGGCATCCCCTGGGAATTTCAGTATTGGCTCCATATGTCTGTCTCTGACTCAAGCTGGGTACACATGGGCTGAAAACGGTTGGTTCGGCAGGAACCGGTTGACTTTTGACCTGCGTGTACAGCTCCTGGTCCAACAGAAGCCTGCCTCATGACTAGCTTCTATCAAACGAGCATGCTGGAAAACCAGCATCCAATCAGCGCTCAAAGCGATCACTGTGTTCTGGCAGGGGGGTAGTCCACCTGTCAGAACCCAATAGGTCAGCAGGAATATCACCACATCACATCTGATGTGTTAGTATGGCGATCTGTAAGTTTTTCTTCCATTCAGCCTGCTGGGTTGAATAAAAAAAAATTCCAGTGTGTACCCAACATTACTTCCCACCCCTTCCTTCAATTTGCAACCCTCCTACTTGTAGAATACAAAGTATTTCCAGTTTTCATCATCAGTATATCTCTAACTTTCTTCTTTATCTTTTGTGTGGTGCCCGGTGACCTTCTTCCTCAGCCCAATGACACGGATGTAAGTCTGAATTTCTCCTTTCTCTTCGAGGCTTTGCCAAAGTATTCTGTGACTGCTTCACTCATATTCTTAAATCTCGTAAAATGTTCTAATATTTCTTTTTCAAAGCTCTGAAATTCTGAATCTAAAACAAACTGCATATCTAAAACCAATTTGTTTTACATTTTGGATGGAGTGTAGATGAGTTAGAACCTCAGTCCAGTGAGAAGATATTTGAAAAACCAATGGCAGAATCTAAAACCAAAAGCATAACTAAAACCAATTTGTTTTACATTTTGGATGGAGTGTGGACAAGTTAGAACCTCAGTCCAGTTTTTTTTTTTGCTCTACCTGGGTAAAGCAAAATCTATCACTGGGCAGATTCACCCTCTCTTTTTGTCCTGGTGGCCATTGGACGTGGACCAAAAGTGGGAATAAATATAACATTTTGAATTGTCACCAACACAGGAACAGAGTAGAAATCTTACCATGGGGACATTTGTTCTTTTGACTATCTCAAAGAGGGGTTCTCTTATTTGGAGAGATTTCCTTTTGCTTCCTATTGTGTTTCTAGGACAGGAAGTGCAGGAAAATCTCTCCAGTGGCATGCTGGTGGCAAAATATGAACTTACCAGGAAGCTAAGCCATTCCCTGCTCTATCCAAAAAATAAAACAAAAAAGACTTTAGTTTTCATTTTACCAGAATTTAAGCAAAGTGCTCTGAGGTCAATAGGAAAAATGAAGGTGGGTTATCCATATTACAGCCCATCTCAGTGTAACAATAGCAAAGGCACATCTCGCCCTGTCACTGTATATTGTACCTTTGTTTACAAACAAAAGTCAGTGGTGAACCAGTAAATTGAAGACCCGCTGATCATATGGCTTTTGTTTGTTAAAGAAAAACACCCCAGACATACAGCAATGGGGTTTCAAGGTTAAAGTGTTTGCTAAGCCAGTTGCTATCCGCTCTGTATTATAACAAGAAGTTGCCCTGTGTCTGTTATAACATATATACTTCTCTGTATAGATAACACACCTTCTTACTAGGATCAGTTGTCGTTTTTCAGCTTTTCTCTCTCAGCTCAGAGTTCCTGAGGATGGGGCTGAGCACTGCTGCTGACGTCGGCTCTGGAGAGAGAGCCCTGTTGTGTTATCTATATAGATAAGAATATTTCTGATATGACACTGACACAGGGAACTTATTCTTCTAATACAGAGGGAATAGGAGCTTTAGAGTTAATTATGAGAGCAGAGAGGAAAATCTACAAGAGGAAGGAGAAGGGGGGAGTTGAAGACAGGCACACAGGAGATAGGAGAGCTGGGAGTGACATAGCCTGCATAGACCACGGGGCTCTCAAGATAAGCTATATAGAGGGGGAGTCAGTACACAGGGGGAAGTCATGACCTGGCATTATCAAACAGATAATGCTGCTAATTGCACATTAAAGAGACAGGAACAGCATTTTGGGGTTAACAAAGACTTTAACAGCTGCCCTCACTGTTTCTTTTAAAGGTGAACATGTTTGTACTCCAATTTAGCTGCATGGCTAAATTCAATAACATTTTTACGCAACATTTAGAATAAAAAAAAAATTGCTATTTTTGCCACAAAAGCTTTCTGAAATCAGCCAGTCACTGTTACAAGTTGGTAATTTATTCTTGGTGGAGAAGAAAATAAAAGTGGAATGATTTCTGCTTATTACAAGGACACCAAAAGAACCAAAAGAAGATGTGTGTAACTGGGACAGGATATTATATGTGAGAGTTTAATATAATAATTATATATATATATTCTGCGTTTGAAATACTTGACCAAGTTCTCTGTCTTCTCCGCAGTGTAGCGATGTGGACGGGATGTGTCCAATGAGCTGTGAGGATGAGGTAATTTAATAAGTGACATTATACAGTCACGGATCATTAAACATGTACGCTACAAGGACCATATTAATATTAAAGTGTTTGGGAAACCATATATTGATAGAAACCTGTAAATGGGTTCTAAAATGTTGTTAGTGGAGTCCAACATTAAGTGTTAGAATACATCACAATTAATTATTTGTCAGCAATGTGTAAAAAAGAGAGCGACACATATGTATTGGAAACTTCAGTGTATTTTATTCATCAGAATAATGTTGCCGCTAGCCAATACATTTTAGGAATATCACCAATCCCTTCATCAGGGTTTACAGTATAGAGATAAAGGGTTGTTTAAAAGTGGACCAGAACTTGTTATCTTAAAGGGGGCTGTTGTTACTGTGCATAGGTTCTTAACAGATTAGATTCATATTCAGAATTCTTTATTAATCTCGAAGGGAAATTATTAAGATTAGTGTCCTGAATGAGCCTTAGCACAGAAACAATTGTCCCTTTTCAAGATAACCATTTTGGCCAAGCTCTGTATTTCTTTAAGCCCTGATAAAGGGGAATTGGTGAATTCCCCGAAATGCGTTGACTACTTACTGTTACTATTGTAGTTAATGAAATTACCTGGACTTTTAACTAGGATGGCTCTCTACTCTGCACTTCACCTATTGCTAACATCTCGAAGACCCATCTGGACCTATCGGTCTCTACAGAGCTGCCTTTCTTATTGAATTTGAGACATCTATATTTAATTCTTTGTTAGGGAATGACTTTAAAGTAGAACTGGAGGTAACTACTAAAAAACTGCGAGCAGGCAGCGTTTTATTGCAGAAGAGACATGCAATGCCTATTCTTCAATAAACACTTACCCGCTGTTTTCCAGTCTTCCATTGAATGCACACTAAGCAGCGCATGCACAGCTCAGCATGCATACCCAGCACACTCTGGCTGTGGAAAAAAGAAGGACTCCCACGCGTGGGATGATGTCATTCTGCCACTGGCCAATCAAGAGGCCGAAAACCTAGCACCTCAAATAGCTGGGGAGAAGAAGACAGCAGCTAGTGCGGGATTTAAAGTATAACTAAAGGCAAAACATCTTTTTTTCTTAGTTTTGGATAGAGTGGAAATGGATTAGAATACCTGACAGTTTTTATTGCTGTTTGTGTCCCCATTAGGGAGATTCATCCACTCTATTTGTCTTGTTTACCATTATCATTGAACATGAATGTAAAAGAAAATCTCAAACTTTGAGTTGTCCCCAGAAAAGTAATAGAGGGCAAATCTTACAATGGAGACACTGATTTAAGTGACCTGGGGGTCTCCAAGAGATTCCCTTAATTTGCAGGGATTTCCTCTCACTTCCTTTTTGGCGATGGGACAGGAAGTGAAGGTAAATCTCCCCAATGGGACAAAGATGACAAAAATAAACCTTTCAGGGGTTATAACCCTCACCTACTCTATCCAAAATGGAAATACATAGATTGCCTATAGTTCTACTTTAACCACCATAATGTTGGAATGAGGAGGTGAATATTTCTTCAGTTTAGCTCCACTTCAAGCTGGTCAAACACCAGCTTTAAATTTACAGCTGTGCTATGTGCTATGACCTGCTTGACTTGATACAAATTGAAGGAGGTTATTTTGGTGGGCCCCATTACATTACTTTTGATAACTCTAAGGATTGTACAGATTGTATGATCAGTGTTTAATGTATGTGGTCAGTTTAACTGGAGCAAAACAGAGCCAGGGTTATATGTACAGTATACAAGGCTTACTAATAGATATAAAACATGGTAACATTATAGCAAGCCGAGTCAGGCAGTGATTTGCAGGCATGAGCTGCTGGAGGGTGAGGCATTTAGCCTGATTATCCTGTAGGCACTTGTTGGAGTTATGGTGACAGTGGCCATGGTGAGAGCGGGGGCTATGAATGAAATCTTTGTTTAAAACTTTAAGAAAGAAAGGCAATCAATAGAAAAAGGCTGTGATCAGTTTCCTATCTTCTGTTGAATGGCCAGTACAGTATTTAGAGATTCTGTTTCCAGACCATTCATTGCAACAAAAAAATCCCAGAAGGTTGTGCATTTAACATATTTTAGGCATGTTATTTACCTGTAAAATCCTCCCTTGTGTAGACATCAAAAAGCCCCGAGTCCAAGAGCCCTACTGCTGGGAGCCACCATCTTGGCCACCCCAGCAGACTCAGAGATGTCATGCAACTGACCCTCTATAGCAGCCTTTCTCAACCCTTTCAACACAAAAGAATCCTTGAAATAACTGTCTCAGGGAACGCCTGGTAAAATGTATTCTATCTATAAATCATGATACATTAGTGTGATGGCCAGTGTGAAGAATGATCCTTAGGCTGGCCAAACATTATACAATTTTCTTATTCAATTTCCTTTAGATTTACCTTCAACCAAAGCGTGCGCACATAGAGTGTAAGGTGTGCTTGGGCACACCCTAATCACCCTGTACTGTGCAGATTCCCCTGCTGCCTAGCTTCAGAGAAATGGACTGGGGGATCTCTGTCCTCAGTCTTTCTCTGTCTCTGTTTAGAAACAGAAAAATATAATATTGCAAAAAATAATAAAAAAACTAAATTGTAAAAAAATAAATAACAAAAAATAAACTACTGACACCTATCTCTGCCCTACTGACACCGTCCTCTGCCCTTCTGACATATATATACACACACTCGTGTGTTTGCGCTTTGTGGTGCACACCGTAATGCAATAGGCTGCGCACACCTATGCCTTCAACTATGTAGTACAAGGCAGCTAAATGTTTATGTGATGAAATTCTACAATGAGAATGTCCATATTTAAAACCATGAGCATACAGTAATCTTGATTGGAGGCAAATATTATAGCAAAGTCCAATGCTTCATAAGCACTATATATCAATAGTGTCCAGTGACCATCACCAACCACTCGTTGTGAATCCACCACCAGATACACCAAACGCTTTCCGGAAAGCAGAAAATTTGCACGTAGATGAAATCACAGATTGACTCCCAACCATAAGGGGTTTAAGGATCCTCATATATGTTTCCACCTTCACTCTTATACTTCCAGCAGCAGTATATATAAGACTTCACCGTATAATTTTAAAGTGACCAAGTGACTGGGGTATTTCAGCAGTAAGGATTTCAGATAGGCTCAGTAAACCATGAAAAAAAGAAGAATGTCCTTATTTAAGGTGAAGAAAAAAGAAGGTGAAGAAAAAAGAGGGGGGGGGGTGCACTAGACCGCATCAAAAACGCACCAAATATGCATCGAAAACACGTCAAAAGCGTGTGTGCAGAAAAGCATCCGTTTCTATGGTGTGAACTGGCCCTTAAAGTAACATAAAAGACCTCCATCTTCCTCAGAGAGGGCTGTGAGTGCCAAAGTGAAAACAAAAGCAGAACTGAACTGTAGAAATTGATTTCATTTATTTTCTCCTCTCTGTTTACTTTGAATTGTCCTGTCTCCAGGTTGCCCAGCACTTTGTGCTGCGGTGTCACCTTCCCGCTGTGTGTCCCAGTCTGCAGTCACAGGGAAGAATTATTGATGTGTTTTGATTGTGCGTTCAAAGTGACATTCAGACATTCTGTCTTACAGGCCCTGAACTGCTTTCTCGTAGACAATAATGGCTTTATCGTGGTGGCAAAAGAGCCTGAACAGGTAAGTGAGGGTGAACCTAGGGCATTGGGGGATTAGATGATTGTAATGAGGCTTGGGGAATGCTAACATTATTCATCACAGAGTCCTGATGGTTCATTAAGTAATCTTGAGCAATCAGATTTTCTGATTGGTTGCTCTGGGTTATGGTGCTGGGCACATTAGCACTGCACAGCCTTGATAATCTTCATATCACCATTATAATGGAGGCTGGCAGGCTCAGGGCATCAGGGCGATACAGGATAGACGAGGAGTTCACATTGAGACTTTTATCTGTGGCCTCTGACAGTGGGTAGCGAAGATGATTTCAAGGACTTGATATAATGAGCCGCTGATGCTCCATCTGCATCCCGGCCTGTTCGTCATTAAAAACCCATTAACTGCCAATGTGTACAATTGTACTCACACCTGGAAGGAGGTGAAAGCATGGCATAGAACATTCCTCCAACCCTGCCTACCGCTGTCACTCACCCCACACCCACCCTCTCATTTTCTCTGTATATCTCCTTCTTTTTGCTCTATTACTCTCGTCTTTCCCCCCCTCCCCTCTCACCCTTTTTTCTCTACCCTACCCCCCCCCCCCCTTCTTATCTTCAGTCCCCCAGTTCCTCTTCTTTCCTTACCCCACCACTTTCTCTCGGTCCACTTTTTCCCCACCCTCCCTCCTTATTTCCTTTAACCCCCCTTTTCTCCGCTTTCTCCTGCTCTCAGTCCTCTTTTCTTCCTCTTCTATCCTTCCTTCCTTCTTTTCCACTTCTCCTCCTATTTCCCAACTCCCTCCCCTTTTTTCCCACTCCTCTACTTCCTCTTCTTCCCCTCCTCCTTTCCGCTCTCTCCTCACCCAACTCCTTGTCTTCCTTTCTGGGGGGGGGGGGGGGGGGGGGGGGGGGGGGGGGGGGGGGGGGGGGGGGGGGGGGGGGGGGGGGGGGGGGGGGGGGGGGGGGGGGGGGGGGGGGGGGGGGGGGCGGGGGGGGGGGGGGGGGGGGGGGGG
>BLSH010049313.1:2908801-2965672 GCA_018402905.1 Glandirana rugosa
CTTTTCCCTTTTATATCCCCCCTCCCTTCTTCCTCCTCTCCTACCCACCCCCCCCCCCCTTTATTTTCCCTCTTCTTCCTCCTCTCCTACCTCCCCCCTATATTTTCCCTTTTCTTCCTCCTTCCTACCTCCTTTCTCCCCCACTTCCACCCCCTTCTATCCTCCTCCCTTGCCTCTCTCCCCTCCAGGCACCCATCTCTTCTTTCTTGCACAGTTAAGCTGCCCATACACTCATCAAAGAGCCTGCATCTTTATGGGAAAACAATCTAACCAATTCCTTCATCTAAGCTCTACAGTGCAGATGGATGAATCTCTCACTGTGGCTGCTATATTTTGACATTTTGACAAAATACCCAAATAGTGCCTGCATCTGATTGGATGCAGCTGCTTAGGCCAACGTTTTTTTGCCCGATTCCTTTGATTTTTCAAGTTTAGGATGTCAGATAGGAGGTGGCCCACGGGGAGAATAATGTCTGGTTCATTAGGAATGTCCGAAATTTGCATAGTGTGTGGCCAGCTTTGCATTGTGTTATATATTGGGGGGGGGGGGGGGTTTCGCTTAAATGTAGTGCTTCCCAGTGAGTTTAGCCTACTCCAGAAATGCTGCTTAAGTGCTTGGTGGCCCACTTTTATTAACAAGAATGAAAAAAAAAAAGTTCACATAGAAAATCAGTTGTTCACCCAGGGGTTTCCACCATCAACACAAACATAAATGACATTCAGCCTCCAGGCTCTCTCAAGCAGCGCTGCTGCTGGGGCCCTTTGCCTTGGTCCTCCAGACCATCTAACACAGCACCTCTGTGCTTCTGTACAAACACTGTACCTGACTCTAAGCTCTCTTAGCTTAGATTGTTCTGTCACCAACTGTAGCAGTACAGTGCAGGCGTACATGCTTTGTCTCCTCCATACAGCCTCACTAACTCTTGGGGAGGGATTGGAGTCCTGACTCCTATACTGAAACATCCAGCCTCTCAGGTGGAACACCAAAACTATGGTCAGGTCCGATATTATAACAGGTGTGCATAGCTGCACACTAGGCTTGCTGATCTCTGGTAAGACCTGGACTCTGGGCTGAAGACTTCTACACACCCGAAGCACTTAGAAGTTCTCCATCTGCAGACCCTGATCCGGGAATTCCAAAACCCAGAGAAAGATGAAAAACCATCTTTCTTTGCTCAGAATTGACATTCCGAAGCCCTTCAAATTGTATTCTCGAGAACCCTGTGTTGCTTTCTCCTATGGTTTCATAGTGGCAGGGCCTCGCACTGTCACAATAACTAAGACTACAATCTCACCGGCAATGAAGGCCAGTGCGAATAGTAGCTGCATACAAAGTGCGTCCAGCAGCGATCACAGCAGGTAATTGTTGGCTGTGCAGAAAGCCGTAAATAGCTGCGGCCGCCAGTGATCTGTCATTATAGTGAACGGGGCCAGCGGACTGCCGCTACTATTTGAATCAGCTCTAATCGCCAGTGTGAATGTAGCCTAAATGGTTAAGTTGGAAAGAACATTGAATAAAGTGCATAAATAAAAATAATACCTCTCTATATAGAACCCTATACCCACACTTCATCCAGAGGAAGCCATAAAATTCTCACGTAGAACACGGCCTATTTTGCTCCAACTGGAAAACATCTTCTCCTTGCTCCCCTGAGGCAGTTGGATATTTTTTGGATCAACAATCTCCAATGTTATTACTTCTAAATGTTAGCAGCTAGTCATAATCTGTGCGCTCTGCTTTTTTGCCCCCCCCCCCCTCTGCTGCCACATTTGGCACCTTTTGGGGGGGGGGGTACCTGGTTTGCACAGGTACCCACTCCCACTTCCAGCTGACTTTGCCACGGTGAACTCAGCTGGAAGTCCTGCCCCCTTCCCCCGCTGCTGGGCCATTCACAAAGCGCAGTGCGCTTCAGGCATGCACAGAACGGACCAGCTGTGAAGCCGCTTCGCTGCCAGTTACCCTTAGCTGAGATGGTGGCAGCAGCACCAGAGAGCTGATTGAAAAATCGGCTCGGGTGAAGACATCGCTGGATTCCTGGACAGGTTGTGTGCTAATAATAAAAGTCAGCAGCTACAGTATTTGTAAGTGCTGACTTTTATTTTTTTCTGAAGGAACCTGGAGGTCTGCTTTAAGGAATGCACCCAGCTTTTTTAAAAACAATCAGCTGATCTGGCTAGAGCTGGATCCTGAAGAAGACCATTCCACATTTTCACAACTATTACTTTGAAGAAGCCTTTGTGTCAGGGACGTGCAGTGAGTTCAGTGGCTGGTGATGCACTGGCTAGTATGAGAGCCAGATACACACAGGTTACATACGCCGCGAATGTTAGAGCGAGAGCAATAATTCTAGCACTAGACCTCCTCTGTAACTCGAAACTGGTAACCTCTAAAAAATTTTAAAGCGTCAATGGAGATTCTTAACCACTTCAAGCCTAAGCCTGTTTTTTGAATCCTGTGTTTACGAGTTAAAAACAGGTTTTTTGCTATAAAATGACTTAGAACTCCCAAACATTATATATTTTTTTTCTAACACCCTAGAGAATAAAATGGTGGTCATTGCAAAACTTTATGTCACACCGTATTTGCGCAGCGGTTTCACAAGCGTGCTTTTTTTTAAAATAAATTCAGTTTTTTTAGTTAAAAAATAAGAAAACAGTAAAGTTAGGCCAATTTTTTTCCATATTGTGAAAGATAATGTTACGCCGAGTAAAATGATACCCAACATATCATGCTGCAAAATTGCGTCCGCTCGTGGAATGGCGACAAACTTTGCAACTTAAAAATCTCCTTTGGCGACGGTTAAAAAATTCTACAGGTTAGCAGTTTTGCGTTACAGAGGAGGTTTAGTGCTGAAATGATTGCTCTCGCTCTAACGATCGTGGCGATACCTCACATGTGTGGTTTGAACACCGTTTTCATATGTGGGCGGGAATTTCGTATGCGTTCGCTTCTACGCGCAAGCTCGGCTGGACGGAGCGCTTTAAATTTTTTTTTTTTTAATTATTTTGCTTTTTACTTTTTATTTTTACACTGTTCTTTTTTAAAAAAAAAATGATCACTTTTATTCCTATTACAAGAAATGTAAACATTCCTTGTAATAGAAAAAAGCATGACAGGTCCTCTTAAATATGAGATCTGGGGTCAAAAAGAACTCACATCTCATATTTACACTAAAATGCAAAACAAAAATCTGAAAAAAATGACAGCCCAAAAAAAAAAAAAAAACAGGCCCTTTAAGACCGTTGGGCGGATGTGACTTCTGACGTCATTTCCGCCCCGCCGTGTTATGGAGCCGAGTGAGCGGTGAATCTGCCGCTAAGACCACTTTTATCAGACGCAGAATCGTCTGCTGAAAAAAACGATATCTGAATGGTGCCTGCAGCTGCGGGCACAATTCAGATATCACCATTCAAACCCAAGGACGTCATATGATGTCCAGCGGTATGGAAGTGGTTAAGTACTGAAGTTTGGCGCCATTCCACAAGTGTGCGTAATTTTAAAGTGTGGCATGTTAGGTATCTATTTACTTGGCGTAACATCAACTTTCATATTATACAAAAAAAAATTGTGCTAACTTTACTGTTTTTTTTATTCATGAAACAGTTTCTTTCCAAAAAAAATTGCGTTTGAAAAATGTAGCTGCGCAAAAAGTTGCGACCACCATTTTATTCCCTAGGGTGTCTGCTAAAACAATATATATAATGTTTGGGGGGTTTGGAGTAATTTTCTAGCAAAAGAATTATGATTTTCACATGTAGGAGAGAAGTGTCAGAATTGGCCTGGGTGGCAAGGGGTTAATTACCATATATAGTAATATACAAATAATTATTATATATTGTTTTTAAGGTAATTTACTATATTTTCAAAAACTGTACTCAAGCAGGTGGCTTAATGGACAAATTATTGAAGTTTGAAGTTATAACTTCCAACCAGTAATTTCACAGTAAATAGATAAATAATACATTATTATCTTATAACATATAGCATAATAATATATGATTTAGCTTGTACCTTTTCAGCAGCAGCAGATTCTCATTCTCCCTCTTAACTGTGTGAGAAAAACATGGGATTGTGGGTAAACACATACACATAATCCCATGTTTTTTCCTTGTATTTAAGAGGGCGTCTTTTAGACACATGCCCCCTTCCATGACACTGTAGTGAGACATGCCTCCACTGCAGCATTTTAATTGGACAGCTTGGGTCAATGGTGTGTTACCATTGGATAAGGCTCCAAGCTGTCCATTGAGCTCAGTGCCTCTGACAAGAAGTGAGAGGCACTGTGAGCTCATCCTCTCAGTCTGCTGCAAGCACAGTGTGTCAGCTTGTATTTAAACTGGCCGCTCTGTATGTAGCTTCTGACAGACTGCGCAAGGAGCCCCTTATCTCCGGAACCATAGATGATAGGAGCCCCAAATGTTTATCAGTGGCGGGGTAGGACTTCAGCTACCTGCCTACCAAATTCAGGGTCTCTGTGACCCCAGGTCGCCGAGCTACGACCCTTGAGGTCGATTGTTTTTTTAATTCTTTTTTGTGTTCATGGCAGTTGAGGCTCTGCCTCACCTGCCTCCCCTGACTGCACGTCCCTGCTTTCTGTATGCAAAGAATACACCTCTTTTCCTCCAGATGCAAAGAGTGCCCCCTTGAACTTTACATGACCTTAAAGTGAAGAACTTTGCACCAAGCCATTGATCATGGCTATGGACCATTTATGTATTTATACATGATAATTATAGTAATGATCTTTTCCTCTCCTCCACTCCCCCGTCTTCCACTTTTTTTCTCTCTCACAGACAGGAGTTTTCTTGGGTGAAGTGGACGGCTCTCTGATGACACAGCTTCTCAGTATGGGGGTCTTCAGACAGTGAGTTTCACACAACATCATAAAAACCCAAAAGAACACAAGTAGTTTTTTCATTCCTGTGTGTTATTTACTAATATTTTAGTTTTTTTCATTTACTAAATAATCCATGACACAGATATTCAGAGTTTTCCTCATTTTCTATTATATAATTGATCTCTGCAGTAAATATCAATCAATGTACAAAGATTTTGTGTAGGCTTTTTTGATCCTAAAAATTTAGCCATCCTCTGGTGGCATTATGAGGTGTGGATTGAGGAGAGTTAAGCCCCGTACACACGGCATAACGATCGCATACAACAGGTCGTACTAACGACCGTTGTATGTGATATCGATCGTTCATATGCGCGATTTGAACAGCCGAACATACGACGGTCGTACAAGGGAGTTGTATGAGCAGACTAGAAAACTTGGTCGTACCAACAAGCTCTCATACGACCGTTGTATCGTGTGTACAGAGCAGTTGGTACAACAAAGTTGTATTGTGCAAAACACGCATGCTCCAAAGTCAGGAATGGCTAGAAGCTAATTACATGCACCTGAACGTTCTTCTGCGGTCGTACGATCGTGTAGTGCAGTCAGTATGCTACATACAACAGCCAACATATGATTTGACACGATTGTACGTGCGATCGCCGTCCCGTGTGTACGGGGCTTAACCACTTGCCGACCGTGGCTCGATATCGCAAACCGCCGTCATACAACAGCGGCTGGGAGATTGCGCACTGTGAGCGCGCGCACGCCGCCGGACGCGCGCCCGCACGCTCACTGTGTTCGGGGTAGGCCAGGAAGCGGGTGTGGCGGACTCGATCACCGCCGGCTACCCGCGATGCCCCCCCCCCCGCACTGAAAGAACGGAGGTCCGTGTAAGTAAACACGGACCTCCGTTCTGTGAGAGGGGGAAGGGCTGTGATCACAGCCTTCCTCTACATGGAAGCTGTGATCACTTCCCTTCCTCTGCTAGGGCAGCCCATATACAGTTAGAACACGCCCAGGGAACACGGTTAACCCTTAGAGCGCCCCCTGCAGGTTAACCCCTTCACTGCCAACGGCATTTACACAGTAATCAGTGCATTTTTATAGCACTGATTGCTGTATAAATGCCAATGGTCCCAAAAAAGTGTCAAAATGGTCCGACATGTCCGCCCCAATATCGCAGTACCGCTAAAAATCGCAGATCGCCGCCATTACTAGTAAAAAATAAAAAAAAAATAAAAACCCCAGAAATTAATTCTCATCATCCGTAAACGCGGGCACTTTTGCGCAAACCAATCAATAAACGCCGATTGCGATTTTTTTTATCACAAATATGAGGAAGAATATAAATCGGCCAAAACCGATGAAAAAATGTTTTTTTGTATTTTTTTTTTTGGATTTGTATTTTAGCAAAAAGTAAGAAATTTGGGTTTTTTTTGCAAAATTGTCGCTCTTCTTTTGTTTATAGCGGCGATCAGAAATGACGCAGCGATGATCAAATACCACCAAAAGAAAGCTCTATTTGTGGGAAAAAAAGGACGCAAATTTCCTTTGGGTAGAACGTCGCACGACCGCGCAATTGTCAGTTAAAGCGACGCAGTGCTGAATCGCAAAAAGTGCTTTGGTCCTAAAGTGTGAAATCCTTCCGGGGCTGAAGTGGTTAAGGAAAGGGGTGTTTTGAAGTCGAGATACAATACCGATTCCTTAGAAATACAAAGTTTCATTGTTAATTTCATGTGAAGAAAATGATTGCACATTATTGTGAAATGTATGCTTGTGAATTGAACATTTTGATATGAAATTTGTCATAACATATACATGTAAAATATCTCATTCGTCGTTAAGAATTAAAATTGATATCTTTCTGTGTGTTTTGGAGCCCTAAATGCTGAACCCCGGACACAAAAATATTTAGTTAACCTCTTGGCGCCGGCCACACGCAAATATGCGGCCTCTTGGTAGGTGGGCCTTGGTGCCGAACAGCCGCATATTTGCATGCATTAGTGCAAAAACAGCTGTCCCGAGAGCGCGCACAGTTAGCGGCGGCTAGCGGAAAGCTCATGATCGCTACTTGTGATGGGGAGCTTTCTGATCATGTGACCGCCATGACAGCCAATCACGGCAGTCACATCATTATAAACCCTGCCCCGCCTCCCGGCATCCTAAACCCCTTAAAGGGCCTGGTGGCGCCGGCTCCAAGGGGTTAAATTGATATTCCTATGTAGCCACAAATGAAATAAATCTACTTTGTGTAAATCAAAAGGGTTTACAAACACAAATATTACCTTGTAAAAGTAGCAGTGATATCATCCCTGTACCGTACAGAGAGCAATGCTGTGGGAGGGACCCAGAAAGCCCCACCCACTACAGGCTGCCTACAGAAAACTACAGGTGGGAGCGGAGACAAGACCAGTTACCCTGCACAAGAAGAGAGAGCAACAGTGACCAGTCTTTATTACAGGAAGCTCCTGCACAGAACACTGGAATACTGTACAAATCTGGAATACACAAAGAATACAAACATTTCAGAGAGGAATACACACACCTGTTTTATTTATAACATTTTTGCTTATCCTGGAGTTCAGCTTTAATCCAAAAACAAATTAACTTCCATAAAGTCAGTGAAAAAATCTCCAAACACATTGTGTTTTCCCCCTGTATTCTAATATTACAAAAATAATAATAGTAATAGTCACATAAAGCCCAACTCCCTGCACATCAAAAAAGTAACCCTTGCAGTGGGGCCTCCTCACATTCCTCTGCATTGTGTGAAAAGGCTGTTTGATCTTGTATGCACAGATCCTCCTCTTCCACTGACTCCACAACATGTCCGGATAAGACAGAGTTACTGGAGTCAGGCTGCACATGATCAGTTTGGTGTGTATTGCTGGAGAGTTTTTTTTTTCTTGGGAGGGTGCATGTGATCAGCACAGGGCCAATCAGCACTGTCCAGACAGAGGGTCAGGGGTCCTGAAGCCTGATAGGACAATCATGGGAAAATGAAAACTCCTCCTACAAGCTTTACCAGGCACTGATAGAAGTCACAAGACTGCTATATTCTGCTGATGAGAAAGGGTATTTAGCAGTTTATATTTACTAAAACTATTGCATTTCCATGTTCTGTGTACTGTGTGAGACCAGATATAGTGAATGCATGGTCCTGGGTTTAGCAACACTTTAAGCTCTGGTCTTTATTACAGTGTCATTCCCTGGAAGACATCTAGCGTGAATGTGACCCTGCACGCTGCAAATATACATTTTATTCTTACCACATAATGTTTTTTGAGAATAAACCACATCTTCCTGACCATAGAAGACCATAGCTTTTTCCCCTTTGTTGCTACAATCTCGCTTGCTTGTGTGGTCTGACCACTGCTTGGTTGTTACTACTGTCTCCTCACTTGTACCCAGTTCCACACACTTTACCTGGAATATGAACACTTCTCACTTTCCAACCCAGCTTTTTGCCAAGATATTCAGATTGCATGGAAAGAGTACCTTTCTTTTAATGCCTCTCCAGAGATCTCCCCTGTTACTGTCTGGGAGGCTCATAAAATGGTTAGAAGGGGTACATGAATATAGCGACCCAATTGAAACGTGATGAGAGCTCATTTCCAACAACCGGAACAAGACTATCAGCATACCACTATGACTTTCAAGCCAACCCTATGACCACCAAATGGCTATTGAAGGATAAGGCCAAAACAGAGCTGGACCTACTTTTGGTAGAATCGGATGAAAAATATGCAGGTCCTGACATACATATTGTATAAAGTCCAAGAAACGAGAATCTCGCTCAGCTCTGTCTCTTCAAACACTAAACTAGCTAGAGTAGCAAAGAATACACACACTAGCAACCCCCTCAAAGTTTTACAAGAGTTTAGGATCCATCTATCATTACTATACACTGCCGAGATGGACTCCAGCTCAGGCTGATAACTTGCTAGCAAATCTTACCGTCTCAGTCCTCAGAGAATACTTTTGGATGACCCTAATACCCTTGATGAAGTGTTACAGGCTATAAAAGCCCTAATACGCAATAAACATCCTGGTCTGGATGGCCTTCTAGCAGCTTACCATGAAAAATTTCCTGGGATCTTGGTGCCCCCTCCTAGTTGAATCTTATAATTCAATTTTTAGAAATCAATCCTTTAGATTGGAGACTTTGGCTGCCATCATCTCAGTGATACCCAAACCTGCTAGTATATGTAGAGTTACTCTCTTATTGTACTCGATACATGCTAAATGTATTATGCGTACTTTCTGTCCTAAGATATACAGAAGACTTTAGATACAGTCTTCTGCCCATATTTTTTCTACATTTTGTGCCCTTTAGGCGTCAGCCCACATTTTTTGAGAAGAAACCTAAGGCATACCTCTGATATGTGGGCTATAAATCAGACTTATTCCTCATAGTTAAGGGAACGAGGAAGGGGTGTCCCTTTCCCTGTTACCCTTTGCTCTATCAATTGAGCCCTTGGCCCATCTCATCTGTTTTTGTAACAGAGGAAGCTGTAATCTCCCATAAGCTCTGTCCATTTGCAGATGACATCTACTTTTTCTCACTTTCACACTCACCCCTACCCCTAACCTCCTTTGAATACTGGACAAATGCTGGACAAATTTGCAAGTCTTCAGTCTGGAGGTTAATGTAGTAAATCCAAAGATTTAAACTTTATGCTCCCCGAAGCGAAACTTCAGACCCTGCATTCCTCGCTTCCCTTCCAGTGGCCTGGACGCCATCTCATATACCTAGGAATAAAATTCACTAGCCATTCCATCGCCATGTACAGAGCGAATTACCCACCCATGTTAGCCCACCTGCCAACCCTCATGTCAAGTTGGACTCCTTTATGTATCTCATGGGTATAATTTCAGCAATAAAAATTACATTATTACCCAAAACCTATATTTTTGTTTAGAGTACTCCCAGTCTCCGTACCATTTCATTATATGTGTATGCTGCAGCATTGGGTTTCCAGCTATATCTGGGGTACCCTTAGGCTGCAGCTTCCTAGGTCTTCTATAATGTGCCCGAAGTGAGAGGAAGGTCTTGGGATTCTCGATTTTACTAAATATTACCATGCAGCCCAACTTGCGCAGTTGACTAAATACCATGCAACCCTTGAGATCCCTCTGTGGACCTGCTTGGAAGCAAAAGACTGCGATCCACTTTCAATTGATAATCTATTATGGCTCAAGTCATCAGAACATAAAACACTTTCTAAACTGATCAGCCTCCATTCCTTGGCACTGTGGGATACACTAAAAGGATCATTGGGCCTCATATCGCCCCATGCCCCATTACTCTTCTTTCTTAGCCTTTGGTCTTTTATCCAGTCTATGTTTCTCCATCCTCCTTCTGAAATTGGTCCCAGTTAAATTTATGAAGAGTGCATCCACTTACTACTTCGACCTCTACTAAAACATTCCCTGTGTTAAATGAGTAAAAGAAAAAGGTATACTCTCCGGACTCTATCTTCATCTGTTGTACAACCCACCCTTCTACCATTATATGTTTGCAAATGGACCACGGATTTAGAGGTCTCCTTGGAAGTGGAAGACTGGAGTGAAGTATGGCAGTCCACGTTATCGGCTTTACAAAACATTTTAGCTTTGGAATGGAAACTATTTATAAGGTGCTCGGATAACTAAATATGTCCCAAATTATCCCTCCATGTGTTTTTTGGGATATGGAAACCCCAGAATTTATCTTCACATTTGGTGGGCCTGCCCTATTGTGGTGACATTCTGGTTTGCAGCTTTTTGGAGGTTATTGCAGCTATTTGGTATCACCGATCAACTGGACCCCCTAGTGGTGCTTTTGAAAAGGCTCCCCCCTCTCTATTCTTCCTGAATAATTTGATTTGTACACTGTTTTTCTAAAAAGTGTATGAGGTGTACTCCTTTCTTCAAATAAAGAATGTTAGAAAAGAAAAGGCTTCCTCCTGACTTAACCTTGGCTAAATTTAAGCTTTTATTCCAAATGAATACTTCATCTAAAAAAAATAAAAATAAATGCTAGAGCCTGGAAAATGCCTACGCTTTGTCTTCCAGCCACTAAACAAAAAACAACTCAAGCTATAGTACACGCAAAGATTGAAGTGACCTTAGAGAACGGAATCCTAAAACATCAGAAAATTTGGCACCCAATTTTGATGCTTCTCTCTCTGAAACATGATTTTTAAATATCACCTTTTCACCATGCTCTTGCGCCCGGCAGTTGGGCCCCTTCGTTTCCTGGGGTCTCCCTCCTTTTTTCCCTACTAAGATCATGACCCTTTCCTTTACCCTTTTTTTTTTCTTCTTTCCCTTTTTCTTTTCTCTTTCACTTTTTAAGCCTGTTGTCTTCAGTCTAACCAACCTGCGTTGCCCATTGGTTTTGTAGAGCTATAGTCATTATGTATTCTGATATTGCACTCAATCTCACTCCCTGTGTGGGGACAATGTCAATTTTTGCATATTATTTCAAATGCTCTTAATGTCTTAATTTCTTGGAAACCTTCAAAAAATGTTTTCAATAAGATAAAAAGGCTTCCTTGTGCTTGAGTTCAAGGAATATGCCTAGACTGAAATGATGTAATCAGTCTGCTGCTGGCAGGAGGAAGCATTTCCCCAGTCTCCTCATTCTCAGTGATCAGACTACAAAATTGTAACTTGGTAGCAAGTCACAAGTTGAAAGGCTACAGCAGGGGCTGATCTGTGTCAGATACATTGCCCTGTATGTCCCATAAATGTGGGCAGTGTAATACTGTACTGTGATGATGATGATGTGTTCATAAATATTTTAAAATTCTCACAATAGCGGTCTATGAACAAAAGAATAAACTTGCTGTTTGGCAAGACTTGTCCCATGTCTGGTTCTTTTCTTACAGGGTGACGTTGTACGATTACCAGGCGATGTGTAAACACCCCTATCACCATCACAGTGGAGGACGCACTCTACTTAATGTAAGATGATATGTAGGACAAGATGGCTGGTCACATAGAAAATTGCTGGGGCAGACATGAACATGGCATGACAATGGCCAATCAGCCGTTGAGGAACTATAAAGCCAAATTTATCCTGCCAGTTGCCGTGCTGGTACTTGTAGTTCCTCAACCACTGGAGGGATACATTGTGCTGTAAGCAGTGTATATGCACAAAATGGCAGGGTAACCTGCTTTTATGAATTCTGACCATGATTCTGAATTCAAAGCCATGTTGTATGTATTTGATCTCCAGAAGTTTTAAGCCTGGTACACATGATGAGAATATCTGACGAATGATCGTCTATTTTTTTTTTTTTCTTTTTTGCATGCTAGTATCATATCAAAAACGAATAGGTTACTAGAGTTAAGAAAATTCTTGTAAGACAGAATACAACTTCCTGCAATGATGTAATGTGTTGTACTGTAATGAATTGCATGGTCTTCGTCACTCGATTTTTTACAGATGAATACTATACTAATTAAATGAAAATCGTACATTCTGTTATCTTACGAGAAAAATTGCTTGTCCCTTTGGAGAATTTTGCATTAACTGTCATGATCGGTTCTCCAAAGTTGTGTACTAACAATTCAGACTATTAGATGATCGCTCCGAAAGCTGTATTTTCCATCCAATTTTGTCTTCGTGTTTACCAGGCATTATTCATAACAAAGTTACCAGGGCTCCTTGGCATTAATCTCATCTTCTTTGTCTTTTTCAGCCCCTTTTTGCATTGATATCGGCTGCCCAGTGGCTTCTTAGCAACCTGGTCTTGTAAGTGTCTGATATGTATTTAAAGAATCATGAACTCAATTTACAGTCAATCATTTATTTTGAAGTTTGTATATCTGTCCCTCCCACAAGGGTGAGATTTCCCTGCATTATTTTTGTGTCTCTGCCCCTAACATAATGGTGAGATCTCCCCACAGTAGTTTGTGTCTCTGCCCCTCCCACAAGGATGAGATTTCCCTGCATTATTTTTGTGTCTCTGCCCCTCCCACAAGGATGAGATTTCATCACAGTAGTTTGTGTCTCTGCCCCTCCCACAATGGTGAGATTTCATCACAGTAGTTTGTGTCTCTGCCCCTCCCACAAGGATGAGATTTCATCACAGTAGTTTGTGTCTCTGCCCCTCCCACAAGGATGAGATTTCATCACAGTAGTTTGTGTCTCTGCCCCTCCCACAAGAATGAGATTTCATCACAGTAGTTTGTGTCTCTGCCCCTCCCACAAGGATGAGATTTCATCACAGTAGTTTGTGTCTCTGCCCCTCCCACAATGGTGAGATTTCATCACAGTAGTTTGTGTCTCTGCCCCTCCCACAAGGATGAGATTTCATCACAGTAGTTTGTGTCTCTGCCCCTCCCACAAGGATGAGATTTCATCACAGTAGTTTGTGTCTCTGCCCCTCCCACAAGAATGAGATTTCATCACAGTAGTTTGTGTCTCTGCCCCTCCCACAAGGATGAGATTTCATCACAGTAGTTTGTGTCTCTGCCCCTCCCACAATGGTGAGATTTCATCACAGTAGTTTGTGTCTCTGCCCCTCCCACAGTGGTAATATTTCCCAGTAGTAGTTGATGCCTTTCCAACAAAGCCATCGCTCTGTGGCAGTTGGGTATACCTGTGAATTCTGTTAGGGAGCTATAAGATGTGATTCAGTTGGTAAACAAAAAATGAAAAGTAAAATTGTAATAACGTGCCACACAGCAAATGCTTATTCCTCATCTGCAGATTAAGGCCTCATCTACACAGGCGTTTTAAAAAAAACGAGCTGTAACTTCGGGTCCAACGCCAGGAAAAAAATCGGAGTTAAAAACGCGATTTCATCGGCTTTTTGAATTGGCCATAGAATAACATGGTGTGGCGCTCTTAAGCTGTAAAAACAACTCAAAAAACGGCGCTAATATGAGGCATTAGGGTTCTGATGATGTACATCGATCGATTGTGTCTTTGTTTAATCAATGTAACTAAAAATATCATATGCTAATTTATGCAGAAATGTTTATAGACACCGCCAGACTGAAATTTTCATTTTCTCCTATTTCCTCACTAATGTGGCATTTTCCAGCTGAGCAATTGTCACAGACAGGTCTGCACACAAAGCAAAGGAAAATTCTTAATTGTTCTTTATTTTTAACTAGTTTAAAAAAAGGATTGTTTTCAATAACCACCTGTAGTTTCCCACTAAATGTGGCAGAGTCAGAGTATTTTTAGCGGGTTCACATATGAGGTAATTTATGTACCTATTGATGTAACATACAGTCAGGTCCATAAATATTGGGACATCGACACAATTCTAATCTTTTTGGCTCTATACACCACCACAATGGATTTGAAATGAAATGAATAAGATGTGCTTTAACTGCAGACTTTCAGCTTTAATTTGAGGGTATTTACATCCAAATCAGGTGGACGGTGTAGGAATTACAACAGTTTGTATATGTGCCTCCCACTTTTTAAGGGACCAAAAGTAATGGGACAAATTAACAATCATAAATCAAACTTTCACTTTTTAATACTTGGTTGCAAATCCTTTGCAGTCAATTACAGCCTGAAGTCTGGAACGCATAGACATCACCAGGCGCTGGGTTTCATCCCTGGTGATGCTCTGCCAGGCCTCTACTGCAACTGTCTTCAGTTCCTGCTTGTTCTTGGAGCATTTTCCCTTCAGTTTTGTTTTCAGCAAGTGAAATGCATGCTCAATCAGATTCAGGTCAGGTGATTGACTTGGCCATTGCATAACATTCCACTTCTTTCCCTTAAAAAACTCTTTGGTTGCTTTCGCAGTATACTTCGGGTCATTGTCCACTTGCACTGTGAAGCGCCGTCCAATGAGTTCTGAAGCATTTGGCTGAATATGAGCAGATAACATTGCCCGAAACACTTCAGAATTCATCCTGCTGCTTTTGTCAGTAGTAACATCATCAATAAATGCAAGAGAACCAGTTCCATTGGCAGCCATGCATGCCCACGCCATGACACTACCACCACCATGCTTCGCTGATGAGGTAGTATGCTTTGGATCATGAGCAGTTCCTTTCCTTCTCCATACTCTTCTCTTCCCATCACTCTGGTACAAGTTGATCTTGGTCTCATCTGTCCATAGGATGTTGTTCCAGAACTGTGAAGGCTTTTTTATATGTTGTTTGGCAAACTCTAATCTGACCTTCCTGTTTTTGAGGCTCACCAATGGTTTACATCTTGTGGTGAACCCTCTGTATTCACTCTGGTGAAGTCTTCTCTTGATTGTTGACTTTGACACACATACACCTACCTCCTGGAGAGTGTTCTTGATCTGGCCAACTGTTGTGAAGGGTGTTTTCTTCACCAGGGAAAGAATTCTTCGGTCATCCGCCACAGTTGTTTTCCGTGGTCTTCTGGGTCTTTTGGTGTTACTGAGCTCACCGGTGCATTCTTTCTTTTTAAGGATTTGGCCACACCTAATGTTTTTGCTATCTCTCTGATGGGTTTGGGTTTTTTTTTTCAGCCTAATGATGGCTTGCGTCACTGATAGTGACAGCTCTTTTGATCTCATATTGAGAGTTGACAACAACAGATTCTAAATGCAAATAGCATACTTGAAATTAACTCTGACCTTTTATCTGCTCCTTGTAAATAGGATAATGAGTGAATAACACACCTGGCCATGGAACAGCTGAGCAGCCAATTGTCCCATTACTTTTGGTCCCTTAAAAAGTGGGAGGCACATATACAGACTGTTGAAATTCCTACACCGTTCACCTGATTTGGATGTAAATACCCTCAAATTAAAGCTGAAAGTCTGCAGTTAAAGCACATCTTGTTCGTTTCATTTCAAATCCATTGCAGTGGTGTATAGAGCCAAAAACATTAGAATTGTGTCAATGTCCCAATATTTATGGACCTGACTGTATTTATTTTCCCACTGAGCCAAAATGCACTCTTAATTCTGGCTACTAAAGCTCACTGTTAAATTGTCAAACATATTATGCAGCCGTATCTTTCCTGATCATATAACAGCTCTCTGCAACCCATCAGAGAAATCTACTCACGAATGTTGGTGCCCACCCATCAGAGATTGATGTAATCACAACCAGGTTGGAGGCTAAAAAGGAAAAAAGTGGCTTCAGCTTTCAGAAAGCACTGCAGCCTCTATATGGCAGGGTATCTCTGTTTAATACTGTAATTGTCTGATACAATTCTAGTATTAAAAAAAATGTAAATATTAAAAAAACAACATATAGCCTGGTCAGCCACTAATAAATAAATTAGCGCAGTTTATGTTAAAACAGTGTACCAAATTAAATGCTTATGTGTGTAGAACTATTCATGGTTTCTGTGGAATCTCAGTATTGAAAACTTTCTATAATACCATTGAACAAGAAAGAAAAATTAATCCACAAAGGAAATCCTCATATGCCCTTTAAAAACGATGTATTTAGGTGTGCAATTTGGTCAAAGATTTAACTAACACATACTAATGCTCCAAAATTTGGCTGGGTATCCAGGCTTTCATGACCTCTGGGCAACCAAGGGATGAACAAGTTACTTATAACAACATTCATGAACATTGATACAAGTATTCACAATAAAGAGACCTGCTATTTGTTGGCAATGCAAAAAAGCTTCCAATAAGATTATATGTGGATGTAATGTATTTTATTCTTGTTATTTACCTTTTGTAGACATACAGTACAGTTGTGGACGTTAAGGACGCTGCATAAAAGGGTTGTTCACGCTATATGGGCATCATCACCAGTGTGAAAAAAGCCAAAAAAATAAATCCAATTACCTTTGAAAAGTAAAATCTCACCTTTCCCCCTCACACCTTTTGTCTTGCAGGTTTGTCCTGGAGTTCAGTCTGTGTCCCTTCTGGTCATCGGAGAACACTGCAGAAGGTAGAGCTCTCCATACTGATCCTGTCCTTCCGTTGAGCAATGACTGTGTATTAGTGGAGACTACTTATATCAGTTCATGGCTCCTCTAGCTCATAATATACCTGAGCTGTACATATACAAATTATCAACATAATTTATCGAAGGGACCTGGTAACTACTAATGTCATCCAGCAGTATGGAGGCGGGACTTTGCTTAGAAATGGGTAGAGTTTGCATATTTCCAGAAGTAAGGCTCCTTTCACACCGGAGCCGCCTGAGCGTCAGCGGTAACACGCCGCTAATTAGTAGTGTTTTACCGCTCGTTATAGCGGCGCTATTGTGCCGCTATTCGGGCGGCGGCAGGGCACTTTTAACCCCCCACAATGGGTTAAACAGGGGTTAAAGGTGCTGGTTTGCAGCGCTCCCAAAGCGGTGTTCAGGTGCTTCCGTAGCGCTGCCCCATAGGTTTCAATGGGCAGGGGCGGTATAGGAGCGGTGAATACACCGCTCCCACACCGCTGTAAAGATACTGCTTGCAGGACTTTTTTTTCTGTCCCGCAAGCCCACCGCCCCAGTGTGAAAGCCAGAGTGTATTGGGGGGGGGCGTTTTTCAGGCGCTGTTTAGGCTCTATTTTTTCTGCAAAAGCGCCTGAAAAATGCCTTGGTGTGAAAGGGGTCTAAGGCAGAGTCATGTTGGGGGTGTGGTTTCTAAGTGTTTTTTCTTGGAATGAATCTAGTAGGGCATGATGTGAAGTAGTTATTGCCACATGTGATTCATGATATCCCATCATCTCTCCTCATCTCTTTCATCAACCCTCCACTCATGTGAACTCATCGACTCCCTCATTCATCATGTGACCCGCCATGTGACCTCCAGCAAAATCCTTTTTTCATCACTGTAAGTATAAGAGGGTGATATGATTGATAATCAAGGGCATCCCTTATCTCAATGTATTTCTTTAAAAGTCACAATATCATATTTTTTTTACATAACTGAAACTTTTCTTTATAGTACTATGATTGTAAAGCTTTCTTTTTTTAAAATGACGAACATGTTATACTTACCTGCTCTGTGCAATGGTTTTGCACAGAGCAGCTCCGATCCTCCTCTACTGGGGTCACCCGCCGGCACTCCTGGCTCCTCCCCCTTGCTGAGTGCCCTCCATAAGAAACCACTATTTAGACATACAGCCCGGCTCTCTGCTCACAGATTTTGACTGACAGCAGTAGAAGCCAATGGCTCCTGCTGCTTTCAGCCAAGCCTGTGAGAGCGGGGAAGAGCTGCTGCAGATGTGCACAATGCTGGATCCAGATTGGGCTCAGGTGACTATTTAGAGGGGGCTGTGGGGTCTGCTACTATGGAATTTTTTTTTTTACCTTAATGCAGAAAATGCATTAAGGTAAAAAAAAAAAAAACCTTTTCTAAGGTTGTAAGTTGTACTTGGCGATGGTGTCCTGTAAGCTGATGGGCAAGATGAGGCAGGACTTAAGTGGGCTTACAGAAGTGAGTGGGCTCAGAGTAGATGCCACAAAGGTTAGGATGTTAACTAGCAGACCAAAGAGCAAGAAGGAGGAGGGTAAGTGGGGCAGATCTGCAGAATTGCCATCTGTGTAAGCCGTATAGCACAGCAGGAGGTAGTATGAGTTTGACATTACTTTTCAGCTGTTGAAACAATTTGTATATTTAAGTGAGGGCTTTGATGTGCTCTTTAAGCTAAACTGTTACTTGACCTCTCGATAACTGCATGAATAAATTCCTGACATGTCAAAATATACAGCAGCAGTATTCAGTTTTAGAAAAGCCATCCTTGAGCTCTAGTTCAATGATTTTTCCTAGACTGAGATGACGTCATCAGTCTGCTGCAGACAGGAGGAAGCATTTGCTCAGTCTCTCCTCTCCCAGTGATCAGATTGCAACATTGTAACTGTGTAGCAAGAATTGCACAGACACCAGGATTTACATGATTGTGTCATCTCTGAGCCAGCATCTTAGTCCAGAAAGTAGACAGTGACCCTGTCTCCTACCTTCTGGAGAGAAATGCAGATGAAGGCCATTGGCGGGGCGAGTACTGTAATCTCTAAGAGAAGTAATAAATACCTTTTGCCCAAATTTCTTCAGGGTTCTGACTACTAAAAGATTTGTTGTTCAGGTTTACTTTAGCAGAGGATCCAGGGATATGTTTATTGAACATGTTGGATGAGGCTACTTTACCAGAAAATACATATGTCCCTATTACTCGAGTGTTATTTCAAGCCTGAAAATCAATTGCTCAAAAATGGTTATCCCCCCATTCCCCCACCTTGGAGGAACTGAAAACAAAAATAAATCATACTTTAACTAAGGAAAAGCTAATTTACCAACACACAAACTGCCCAAATAAATGTGAAAAAAATTGGAATAGGTGGCTTTTTACCCCGGGTTTAGCGCCAACTTCATTAATTCTGAATAGATTATTGTCTTAAAAAAGGGTCAGACTGGCTGGTGTATCCTGTATTGGAGGGTACTTGTGTATTCATGATGATCATCCAGTTATTTTATTGTTTATGGCTGTATGAAATACAGTGAGGGAAAAAAGTATTTGATCCCCTGCTGATTTTGTATGTTTGTCCACTGACAAAGAAATCATCAGTCTATAATTTTAATGGTAGGTTTATTTTAATAGTGAGAGACAGAATAACAACAAAAATATCCAGAAAAATGCATTTCAAAAAAGTTATAAATTGATTTGCATTTTAATGAGTAAAATAAGTATTTGATCCCCTACCAATCAGCAAGATTTCTGGCTCCCAAGTGCCTTCTATACAGGTAGCAGGCTGAAATAATAGCACTCTCTAAAAGGGAGTGCTCATAATCTCAGCTTGTTACCTGTATAAAAGACACCTGTCCACAGAAGCAATCAATCAATCCGATTCCAATCTCTCCACCATGGCCAAGACCAAAGAGCTGCCCAAGGATGTCAGGGACAAGATTGTAAACCTTCACAAGGCTGGAGTGGGCTACAAGACCATTGCCAAGCAGCTTGGTGAGAGGGTGACAACAGTTAATGCGATTATTCTCAAATGGAAGAAACACAAAATAACTGTAATTTTCCCTCGGTCTGGGGCTCCATGCAAGATCTCACCTCGTAGAGTTTCAATGATCATGAGAACGGTGAGGAATCAGCCCAGACCTACACGGGAGAATCTTGTCAATGATCTCAAGGCAGCTGGGACCATAGTCACCAAGCAAACAATTGGTAACACCCTATGCTGTGAAGGACTGAAATCCTGCAGCACCCGCAAGGTCCCCCTGCTCAAGAAAGCACATGTACAGGCTCGCCTGAAGCATTCAGATGTTCATTAGCAAACTTCAGAGGAGAACTGGGTAAAAGTGTTGTGGTCAGATGAGACCAAAATCAAGCTCTTTGGTATCAACTCAGCTCGCCGTGTTTGGAGGAGGAGAAATGCTACCTAGTACTCCAAGAACACCATCCCCACTGTCAATCATGAAGGTAGAACATTATGCTTTGGGAATGTTTTTCTGCTAGGGGACAGGACAACTTCACCGCATAAAAGGGACGATGGACAGGGCCATGTACCATCAGATCTTGGGTGAGAAAATCCTTCTCTCAGCCAGGCCATTGAAAATGGGTCGTGGATGGGTATTTCAGCATGACAATGACCCAAAACACACAGCCAGAGCAACAAAGGAGTGGCTCAAGAAGAAGCACATTAAGGTCCTGAAGTAGCCTAGCCAGTCTCCAGACCTTAATCTCATAGAAAATGTGTGGAGGAAGCTAAAGGTTCGAGTTACCAAATGTCAGCATCAAAATCTTAATGACTTGGAGAGGATCTGCAAAGAGCAATGGGACAAAATCCCTCCTGAGATGTGTGCAAACCTGGTGGCCAACTACAAGAAGTCTAACCTCTGTGATTGCCAACAAGGGTTTTGCCACCAAGTATTAGTCATGTTTTGCGAAGGGGTCAAATACTTATTTCACTCATTAAAATGCAAAGCAATTTATAACTTTTTTGAATTGCATTTTTCAGGATTTTTTTGTTGTTATTCTGTCTCTCACTGTTAAAATAAACCTACCATTAAAATTATAAACTGATCCTTTCTTTGTCAGTGGGCAAACGTACAAAATCAGCAGGGGATGAAATACATTTTTCCCTCCCGTGTATGTGGGATTTAGAAGGCAAGGCGCTGAATGTGTTTGTTTTTTTGTTTTGTCTTGTTTTAGTGTTTGGTATATTTATATTGGATTTTTTCTTCTTGTATAAGAATTATTTAAGATGTTATTTGGATAATTGCATTGCACCTCTGGCCACATACAGTACTGCATAGACAAGCAGTCACTGTGGAACGAATTATCTGAGTTTCCATTGTTTCCTATGGGGAAACTTGCTTTGATATACCAGTAATTTGGATTACAAGCATTCTCCTGGAAAGGATTATGCTCGTAATCCAAGGTTCCACTGTATAGCAACAGTTCTTTTACCAATGACAGCTATAAAGTATCTAAAAGTCCAAATAAACTTTATTCCATCTCCCATTGCATGAAATGTGCAGTTAGTGAAGGAAGGAATCAAAAAGCTTCAGTCTGGGTTCACACTTATGCGAATTGGATGCAGGTTTCACCGCATCCAATTCGCATAACAGGAGAGTGTGGCCGGCTCTCAAAGGAGCTGGTTCTCACACCTCTGGGCAGACGCGGTCTGCATTTGGAAAGGGTCCTGTGATTCTTTGGCTCCGAATCAGGTGCAAATTCAGGCAGAAAATCGGACCTGATTCGCACCTGAATTGGTGAACAGGGGCACATCGGACCCCCTGCTGTGAACCTCGGCAGCTGCAGCTATTGTGGGCCCAGCCAAAGACTGCACATTTTCAGTGGCAGAGTTCGTATTATGCTCTGCCTAGCAGAACTGAGAATAGTTCCTACTCTTGCCCCATGTGTATGTTGAAGCCTTGAAGGGCCGCATGTGCAAAAGAAGGCAAATTATGGCATGTCCGTGAAATGTAGCTTCACTGCTGCACTGTTGTAGTCAATAATATGTTTATTTTCTCCAAATCTTATTTTTATGGTTCCCTGAGTGGGAAAAAAAAAGGAAGAACTTACAGGAATAACCACAAGAGAAAATAAAAGAAGGTAGGCAGGAGAGCCTTTATGGTGTAGTATTGAGTTAAGATTAGGAACAGGTAATCATTCAGCAAAGATTGAAATAGTGAGGGATTGTAACTTACATTTTAGGAGCTTGGGAATGACCATAGAGGACTTGAGTACATAACCTGTGATGAACACTTGTGGGGAATAGATCTGTCTGAGCTCTCACTTGTCACTTTTGAATATATCTGCATGCAGATGTTGGGTATGGTCACCCTCAATGCTTGGGGTAGCCCAATTCTGGGTCCACTTGGGGGACATCAGTATTTTAGCATGGATTTGCAGGGAATAGAAGAAATAAATAAGGTGTAGCAGAGACTCCCATGGAGGAATGGAATGCTCAATAATGCAGACTGCAAAGTAACAAAAATCCTGACAAATGTCATAACTAATAATTTTTTTTAGAACACTGATGTAGGTGTTATTCATTACTCATCAGTCCACACTCCATACTTCCATGGATACCTCTGCCAGTCAAACAGCGTAAAATGACTTTTGAGCATTTTAAATTTGCAGCAGCTCTATTCTACATCTTAATGTCCTCCAAGTGGACCTAGGATTGGGATAGCCTGAGCATAGAGCGACCATCCCAACATCTGCATGGAGATGGACATATTCTCCACAAGCATTCATCATAGGTTGTGTACATCACTCACCTATGATCATATACAATCTTGTCAGATGTAAGGTACAAAGGCAGTTGCAAAATTTGCAGTCCGGTGTAAAGACACCTTCACACTTCGGACCATTTGCAGCAACAACATGCTTAGTTTGTGTCTGTTCATCAAACGCGAATCAAGGATTTTGCTATGCAGCCCTTTCATACACAAAAGCTGGAGTTTATGAAATGTATACCCACTTACCTTCATTCTTCTATCTCCAGCTCACAAGCACAAAAAGCAGGACATGCTACAGCCCTGTGACACCGAATACCCAGCCTTCATACATGAAACCTCAATCCAGGAGGCCAATGGACTCATCGAGTGTGGCGGCTGCCAAAAGTAAGTCTTGTCTACCTACAAAGACCAACTTCAAACATTCACTTTACAGGATGGTTGCCCCCTTCATGCCTTAGCTTTTTTAATACTTCTACGCAAATCAAGAAAGTTAGCCATTTGTTTTTTCCCCTGCTCCTGCTATCCTTGGAAGGCTGTGCTATCATCTGGGTTTCTGGTGATGTAGTCTGCAGACCCAGGGGTTTTGGTATGCCAGCCTTTATCAAAGAAAGTACCCTCAGCACCCTTTTATGCATGGTCCCTAAGCTTGCGTTTGATTGGTTAGTAGGGATGAACAATGAGATGCCTTCATTCATACAGGGAAACGAAAGTCACTGTCACCTTCCCCTTCCTCCTTTGAACACTTTCTAAACTAAATAACGGTTTTCCTATTTTTTGTCACATTAGTCTGTTGTATTTACTGATTTCAACAGATGATCAACATTCTCTCCTGTTAGAGTGGAATTCTTCTTTTATTTTTTTAATCTCTTTTTATTGCAAAAGATAGAAATACAGTTTACACAATAAAATAATGCTCATTATTCATTATAAAGAGAATTGCAATAACAGAGCAAGATAACAAAACAGGTGGAGTTATTCTTTAAAGGAGAACTTCAGGAATTATTTTCAATGACTGGGTCCTTAGTAGGGGTAATATGTTAATTACACCTATCTCAGTCCCAATAAACTCTGATGGGATTTCAGCAGTTCCGTTAGCTCAGTGTTTCTATTCCCTTACTATTTGAATTCAATTAGTTCCTGTGATAGAACTATATGATGCCACTAATTCTGTTAAAACGATGAATGGGGACTTGAAGCATTGTGTTACTGGTACAGTTGTGCTCTCATCGAAGATTTTGGAGAGCCGTATCTGGTAAAGGAAAGCACGAAGATTTGTATACCTAACACATTAGACCTACAGTACTTCCCCGCAGCCCTTACCAAATATTTTTCCTAGAGCTTTCGTTTAATGTCACAGTATAATTAGGATATAAGGCAGTTAGTTACATAATGCTCTGTATGTGTTGTCTTCACTTATGGTCTATGCTGTGAGTGCCATCTTGTGGCTAGCTGCCTGCACTGCAGGCTTTAGACCAAAAGCTGCATTTAAAGCGGTCTACTCAAAAATTAAAAAAAATAAAAATAAAAACCTGCAAGATAATAGCATAATGAGCTAGTATGCACCGCATACTAGCTCATTATGAAATACTCACCTTGAAACGAAGATCCAACCGAACCGCTCGGTCCCCTCCGTGGGAGCGGACATCTTCACCTGGATCTTGCTTCCGGGTACGCGGCTCCGGCGCTGTGACTGGCCGGAGCCGCGAGACGTCACTCCCGCGCATGCGTGCGGGGCTCGTTTTTCCGGCAGGGTCCGGAACTAATGCCGGCTTTTGCCGGGACATATACGGCGCATGCGCCGGAACATACACGGCGCATGCGCCGTGACAATATATTATATTAGAAAGGGAATATCTTCTAAACCATACAGGTTTAGAAGATATTAATTTTACCTACAGGTAAGCCTTATTCTAGGCTTACCTGTAGGTAAAAGTAACCAAAAGGGTAGACAACCGCTTTAAAGAACATGTAAACCCAAACAATGGATTTCTTTTATTTGTTCCTCTTTGGTCTGTTAAATATAGCATTAATTGTATTTTGTTATATGTTCAATAAGTGCAGAAATTACCTGTTGCTCCTGCCAGAAATCTTGCAAGCTTATAACATTTTGTGATCTCTGCCTCTGTTGCTCTCTTATCAGTTATGTAGTTCACAGCTATCTTCATGGACTACAAACCTCCCCTTTCCCCATATTATGGAGATGAGGAGAGTGGGAAGTATTTTGTAGTCTTAACATGCTTTCTGTCCTACTGCAACACCGCTGCTTTTCCACAGATACAGAATAGTGAGTGAATGTTGTCACTCTAGGACAGGAAGTGTGTCACTGGCAGTATCAAAAGGTGAAAATAACAGAGAAAAAGCTTAAAAAAGAAAACAAATGCAGCCAGCACATCTAAGGACTTGTTAGCTGCAATATACTATGTAGGGTGGGTTTAGAGTTTAAAGGGTTCTGGATCAGTTTTGTTTTGGATATATGCATTTTCAAGCAATTTTATATGTTTTATATGTCTATAAAATATTAGCTTTTCAAAAAAACATTTTATACAGCATGTACTGTGTAAATGAATTATACTGGTGTCACAGAAAGCCTAGGGTTTTCTAAGGAGAGAGAAAAGCTGAAGCCCTTTCTTTTAGACCAGTGGTTCTCAATTCCGGTCCTCAGGACCCACCAACAGGCCAGATTTTAAGTATTACCTTGGGGAGATTCAGATTAGAATACTGCAATCACTGAGCAGCAAATGATATCACCTGTGATGTATTTCAGTTATCCTGCAAACCTGGCCTGTTAGTGGGTCCCGAGGACCGGAGTTGAGAACCACTGTTTTAGACTCTCTCCTAAATGGAGCCAACAGGGAGAGAGGAGGGAGAAGGTGATTCATTCATATGTGTGCTGTTGGGCTCTGTAAAACATCAGGCTGTTTTAAGCAAAGAAGCTAAGATTACACTTGTGAAAAGGAGCCTAGAGCTTTACAGACCGGCTGAAGTAAGTAGATATCTAAGTGTTACTAAGCCCAGTAATATGAAAATAATTCATCTGCCCCCCCAACAGTGCCCACAGCTTATACATCTTCTTTTTACATTAAAATACTGCCACTATATACTTTTTTGGCTGATCTGTACACCACAGTCACGTGATAAACTGCAGGGTCTCCCTGCCCAGTGCTGAGAGTTCAGGTAGGAGGAGATTTCCACTACAGTCTGTATACACGCTCACATGTGTGATGTCAATATTATGTAACCTGGCTAGCTCTGAGAACAAGGAAATGTTCTCTCCAGCAATAGAGACCAAACTGAGCATGTGCAGCTTTACTATCCTCACTGTGTATTATCTGACCTTGCCAAGAGAGACCCGGCAGTGAGGGAAGGGTCTGTCCATACAGGATCAAATAGCTTTTTTACACAGTGCAGAGGATTAACCCCTTAAGTTCCACAGTGAGTATAACAAGCATGCTATGCTGCATATACAGACAGATTTTACAGCTGTGGGTTTAGTAACACTTTAAATAAGTGAGTGCAAGATCACATATTTACTTCACAAAAATTAAAAATATTTTTAAAATGGCATATTTAGTCCATGATAAATAAAATGTATAAAAAACAAAGTACTGTACATTTACTTTAAATGACCAAGAAGGCTTTGGTTAGAATAATCCATATTACATAGTTACATGGTTAGTCAGGTTGAAAAAAGACACAAATCCATCTAGTTCAAAAAATATATATATATATATATCCTCTCCTTCCATTGCATGATACACTGGCCTTCTCTGATGTCTCTCTGCCTTTTCTCTGCAGGATGTTCGTCATGCAGCAGGTTGTGAACAGTAATCTCCTCCTTCTCGTCAGCGACTCCGCCTGCGACTGCAGCATTTTCACGCAGGTTTCATTACAAGCCAAAGAAGTTAAATATATCCTTTCCACGTGATTGGTATCATGTAAGCTAAGCTTCATTGTACAGGAGCTCCAGTATGCACAAGCCATATACTGTGCTTCAATCCAGTGATATTGCTCAAAGGCTGCTTTTACCGGGCATGGGTGCTGGCTTTACCCCTAGGATTCATCTCATCCTCCCAATACACTACCACAGGATTAAGCCATTCAATAAACATTTCCACAGTGAAAAAAAAAAAGACCCCCAAAGTATACCTAAAGGCCAGCTTCAGGCTCTGTGGTAATAAATATACAGGTTTTGATTGCTGACCTGAAAATGCTAGTTACCTGGCTGTTGCAAATTTTGAGTGGTTGGCCCATGGCAAGCATGCACCCAGTGAAGCCAGAGCTCTTGCCGTGCAATTTGTTCCAGGTCAGTGATTTGTATACTTCAGTGTTTGTCACCTTAACTTGGTCGCACATAACGCTTCTGTGAAGTGTGAGCGAATGAGATCCCAGAAACTAAGACGGCGGCCGCACTCCTGTCATGACTTCCACCCAGAGGTAAGTACCACTGAAGTCACCAAAAGGCCCCCTTGCAAGAACAATTTTTGGGTCCTTCTTATCCAACTACTGCTGTAAATTATATAACCAAATGTTTATGGACCCCTGATCTCCATACCTACAATGAGCTTGTTCAACATCTCATTCCAAAACCAAAAAAATGGTTATTAATATCGAGTTGCCACCACTCTCTGGGAAGGCTTTCTACAAGATTTTGGAGTGTGTGGTAAGGTACTGTGGGTAAGAGTGCCTGGCATTGTCAGAGCTCCAATTCATCCCAAAGGTGTTTGATAGGGCTGAAGTTAGTGCTCTGCGCAGGTCATGAGTTCCTCCACACCAAACTGGTCAAACAATGTTTTTATGGAACTTGTACACTGGCAAATCTAAAAGGAGAGTCCAGTATAACCCCTCCCACTCCCAGCCTGCCTCAGTTTTGTAGCAAACATTTGTAGGAGTGGTTTATAAGAATAGAGGGGAGGGGGACAAGTGTCACTCAAAGCAGAGTTCTACCCAGAAAAAGAATTTTTACATTTTCCCAGTCCTTTAAAATATAAGAAATAACATTTGCAAAAAAAAAAACTACCAGAAGTGCCCTGTTGCTAGGTGGTGGCATCTAATCTGTCACTTCCTGCTCTGCGGCGCTCCACATTACTTCCTGGGAAATGGGAGTCATTTTCCAGGAGTCAGTGGGCATCCCTGTGTTAAAAATTGCGTTACCCAGCATGCACCACTGGATCTCTTATCCAGGAAGAGGTTGCTAGAGGGCTTCAAATGCCCACATTAAGCATTGCAACGGCCAGGGGACGAAATTTTACACAGTAAGTGGATAAAAAAAAAAAAAGGAGATTTGTATACTTAATGAAAGATTCATATATATATTACATATGTTAAGACTACAGTCTGAGGGGATGCCTGTTAAAAAAACAAAAAAAAAATTCTGTGGCCGGAGCTAGAATATAAATTAAAAGACACTATTGCGCTACCAAAACAATGTATAAATATGAACAAAATAAAGCTGCTGGCACTATAACCTTCCCAAATTGTATAGATACCTGTAAACTTAAAGTGCAGCGCTATATAAATAGTGAACAAATGAGAAACAAAACATTTAAAAAATTAATCGGAATGAAGGGGTGGACTTGGGAGTCAGCCCAGTCAACCCAATACAGTGAATACACCTGATACAGGTATTGATAATGAGTCCATTACTGTGAACATAGAAATAATAAACATAGATAGTAAGTCCGTATTCATAAGTGGTAATAGAAGTTTATATGCAGTCCTTCACCGTATAAAACACCAATAAAGTGACTTTTACTTCCAGTAAGCTGTAATACACCAGCATGCACTGTGCACCTTCACCATTAATAATGGGTACTCTTACCAGACGTAAGTGTATGCGCATAGATATTGGTTATCCAAAGCAATCCAGTAGACATCGTCCGCACACCAACCATAGCATCTCAGTGTCCGGCCACACTTCGGAGCTGCAAACTCCACAAACAGATCTTCCGGTATGGGCGAAAACACCAGCCAAAATCCCACTGTGCCTCAGTGGGAATATATAAAAACACTCCACATAGTGTAATACTGTTGACCAGTATAGATTTATTTAAAAAAAATAAATTTAATAAATGAGAAATGAAACTGTGTCATATGGAATCCAGATGTTTGCAGAACAGTGATATCATATCACTGTTCTGCAAACATCTGCAAACTGGGTTTGAAACTATAGCAGAGCGAAACCATATACCTGTTCTTCTCTGTGCTGTAGTTTCACACACACATTCCAGATGTGTGCAGAACAGATGTTCAGTTATTAGCGGCTATATTTAAAGTGACACACAGACTTTACAGATGTGTGCAGAACAGATGTTCAGTTATTAGCGGCTATAGTAAAAGTGACACACAGACTTTACAGATGTGTGCAGAACAGATGTTCAGTTATTGCCGGTTATATTTAAAGTGACACACACAGTTTCCAGATGTTTGCAGAACAGTGATATGGGTTCTCCCGGCTTATTTATACTTTTTTGACACAGTTTGAAGATGATTTTAGAACAGTTATATGGCCTCTACCGTTAATTCTTTTCAGACCCAGTATGATCCACATTCACCTCCACCTAGGTCACTTGTCCCACCCTTACCCTCATTTCCTTCCTTTTGCAGACCTCTAGGACTTTCCAGGACTATTTTACAGCCATTTTTGTGCCTAAAAGTTCGGGAGGTGTTGATTTCAATGGGGTTCGGGGTCCGGGACAAAGTTCGGGTTCTGTCCGGACCCGAACCCGGACTTTGTCCCGAAGTTCGGCCGAACCAGCATAACCCGGACTTCTAGAAGTTCGCTCAACTCTACTCATTATCAATACCTGTATCAGGTGTATTCACTGTAGTGGGTTGACTGGGCTGACTCCCAAGTCCACCCCTTCATTCCGATTAATTTTTTAAATGTTTTGTTTCTCATTTGTTCACTATTTATATAGTGCTGCACTTTAAGTTTACAGGAGCTATAATATACAAGAAAAACATTTTACAGTAAGTAAAAAATCCTTTTTTCTTAAACGTACAATAAGGGACACGAAAACAGTAGCTCGGGCAGGGCCGGACTGGGAATAAAAACCAGCCCTGGAAATAATTTCATACCAGCCCCATAGCATTATTATACCAGCCCAACAGCATAACGTCATTATTTTTTTTTCATAAAAGGGAAAACCATGCATTTTAAAAGCACATTTGAAGAGTGTATTATATATAGATAAGACCACTATGAAAGCACATATATATAACAGCAAATTCCAGTTATAAGTGGAGCAATCATCAAGGGGGACACCAGGGGCTCTGGGAATGTGGGGGGGGGGGGGGGTGGACGCTGGTGACCAGAGACCACCTTCCGCAGAAAGAATGCACTAAGGTAAGGGGGGGTTATTAATATAAGGGGGGGGACAATTATATCAGTGCCCCCTTACATTATTATTATTATACAGAATTTATATAGTGCCAACAGTTTACGCAGCACTTTTACATTTTTGTGTGCACTTCCCTCCTTACATCAGTGACCCCCCCTCAGACTGGCCTGGCGACGCTGTCCTGGTGCACCGTGCAGGGCTCAGTCAGTCGGCTCCAGCTTGGTGGCTCTGGTTTTATCCTATAGTCTCCTCTCCACAGTCCACACACGTCGGACTTCTCCCATGAACCCCATCCCGGCAGCGCTCCCACTCTTGACTCCTCTCCAGACTCCCTCAGAGACTGCAGACATAAGACAAGAGATGGTTAGAGGCTGTGGGCATGGTACAGGAGATGTCAGTGGCTGTGGGCATGGTACAGGAGATGTCAGAGGCTGCAGACATGATACAGGAGATGTCAGAGGCTGCGGGCATGGTACAGGAGATGTCAGAGGCTGCGGGCATGGTACAGGAGATGTCAGAGGCTGCGGGCATGGTACAGGAGATGTCAGAGGCTGCGGGCATGGTACAGGAGATGGTCAGAGGCTGCGGGCATGGTACAGGAGATGGGCAGAGGCTGCAGACATAGTACAGGAGATGTCAGAGCCTGCGGGCATGGTACAGGAGATGGTTAGAGACTGAGGACATGATACTAAAGATGGTAAGAGAATTTAGACATGATACAGGAGATGGCCAGAGACTGCAGCCATGGTACAAGAGATCAATGCAGCCTCATAGCCCATCAAATGCAGCTTTACTGTGCCCATCAATGCAGCCTCACTGTGTCCATCAATGCAGCCTCACTGTGCCTACCAATGCAGCCTCATTGTGCCCATAAATGCAGCCTCACTGTGTCCATCAATGTAGACTCACTGTGCCTACCAATGCAGCCTCACTGTGCCCATCAAATGCAGCTTTACTGTGCCCATCAATGCAGCCTCACTGTGCCCGTCCATGCAGCCTCACTGTGCCCTATTACCCATATTATCTACCGAGAGCTGCTGATTAAGGAATAGTCTGCGTATATTAGTAGCTGTCGATCTGGTGGGGATAAAACCAGACTGGTCTGGGTGTACCAAATGTTGTATTACATTACTTAAGCGATTGGTCAGCACCTTAGCCAGAAGCTTGACATCTGTATTCAGGAGTGAAATGGGACGGTATGATTCAGGATGCAAGCCATCTTTACCAGGTTTGGGTAGCACAGTAATACCTGCCATATTCATGGAGCTGAGTAGACACTGAGACTCATAAGCCATATTTAACACCTCTAAAAGCTCAGGTAGAAAGATGTCACCATAGGTTTTATATATTTCGAACGGAAGTCTGTCTAACCCCGGGGCTTTATTATTGGGGTACTCTTACCACGTCACTCAGTTCCTCTAGTGTTATAGGGGAGTTTAATTGTTCCCTGTCCGCTGCCGACAAGCGTGGATTCTTAAGAGGGTCTAAAAACTCAGTGAGTTGGTCCATCGCATAATTAACTTTACTACCATATATATAGGTCAGAGTAGAATGAAAGATAAGCTTCTAATATCTCCCTTGGCTTCCGGGTAACTACCCCTGAGGTGGAGTATATGGATGATACTGAGTTGGGAGGGGAATGAGAACTGGCTATTACTGCCAGCATATGGCCAGTATTTCCCCCAAAATATTGACAGTGGGTGAAAAATTGTTTGCTCTCCGCCTTTTCGAGTAACCTTTCCTTGTACACTTGCTGAGCATATTTCCATGACCTAAGAGAGTTGATGGAGGGGGTGGACAAATAGGTTTCCACCGTTCTACGTACCTCCTCCGATAAGAATTGTTCCCAGTCCCTACTGAACCTTTTGAATATACAAATTTCTTTAATCAATACACCACGTAGGTACGCTTTCATTGCATCCCAAACAATAAGAGGAGAAGCTAAACCTTTGTTGTTTTGAAAAAATTCAGATAGATACCGTTTAACTATTTCACCCCACGGGAGCACTTTTAACCAGAAAGGGCTGACTCTCCAAAATTTACGTTTAGGTTGGGCTGTGTGAAGACTAAGAACCAAAGGGTAGTGAACGCAAAGACTTTTAGCCCTATATGAGACATAGGCAACCCCCGGGTTATCCGCCAGTAATGTAGCCAACACCTGGATTACCTCGCTACTGTAGGGAGGAGGTACATTCACGCTACCCAGTAAACAGAAAAAATGATCAATATAGCACAATAAAAACACATAACGCCCATTTGGATCAATGAAGGCTTGTTGACAAGAAAATTGCAGTTTGGATGAATTAGTATACTAACTCCCCTCGTATAGGATGAGAAAACTGAGTGGTATTGTACTGAAAAAGACGGGAGTTCAGCAGGTGGGTAGTATCTGTGGTATGATGCGTTTCCTGTATGTAGGCAGTGGAAGATCCCTGCTGAGAAAAAAAAGTCAAATATGGCTTTACGCTTAATAGAGTCCTTTAGCCTCCTAATGTTCCAAAAGGTAATACTAAGTCCAAGTAAATGATCAGGGGTATCTCGCCTAATGTACAGGCACATCAACACACATGCGCAGGAGTGACACTCACATTTCATAGTAGCAGGATTGGCAATGAAACAACAAATAGAGTACCATATAAAAAAACTCTAGAACTCTGGAATAAAACTTATAACCAAAAACAGTTCCCGCAGTATGGCCCATGGGGGTTAAATGAACCAAGACCATTTGTGAGTGAACAGAGTACAAAGTACCATCAGCCTAAAAAACTATAAAAAAAAGACCAGTGAAATCAAGTAATCCAGAAGAGTGTGCCGCCTTCAGCAGATATCGAATTTCACAGCAAGACTATAGAACTTAATGCCATCTTTAGACGCTCAGGTCTTGGATTGAGACCTGGGCAGGCGTTGCTCATTTTTTGGGGGTGTCAAAGAAGTGGGTTTCTCCTTTTGCTACCACTCTCAATTTAGCCGGATACAACATTGCATATGGGATCTGAAAGGCTCTCAGCCTACATTTCACCTCATCATACTGGGCCGTAAGTTTCTGCACTTCCACAGAAAAATCGGGGAAGAAGGAAATCTTGGAGCCATTCATCTCTATCGGCCCTTTGGTGCAGACCAGTGCGAGAATGATATCCCGATCCTTATAGTGGAGCATTTTAAGGATAAAGGGTCTGGGAAACTTCCCCAGAGGGAGTGGGTGAGTAGGTATGCGGAGGGCCCTTTCAACTGCATAAAATTGTGTAAAGCTTTTTCTGTCAAAAGTGTCTAGTAACCATTGCTCAATAAATGCTGTCGGATCTTTTCCTTCCATTTTTTCAGGTAGGCCAAGAATCCTGACATTGTTTCGTCTTAAGCGATTTTCCATGTCCTCTAACTTGTTAGCATGGCGTTGGACCACCACAGTATTAGCAGCAACATCCGACTGGGGCCAGTTCACTCTACCCTCCAATGCTGATGTGCGCTCCCGCACTTTTGGAACATTGTGCTGGATGAGCCCCATATTTTCCCTTAAGTGTTAAAATTGGGTGGTTAAAAGGGTTAATGAGTTACAGCTCTGTACTGCTTTGAATACATCACTCAGGGTAGTTTCTGGAGGAGTATCCTGCAGTGCAGCAGATATCTGTCTCTAGTGCAGTGAGAAGTGTCAGGCTGCCTTAACCCCGTTCAGCATTGTGCTTGTCAGCCTGGGACTCACCAAAAGTGTAGGGGAATCCGCTGCATCCAAGGGCTCCATAACAGGGCTGGAGCTGTTGTTTCCCCGGTGAGCTGCCTCTGGGGCCCACGCAAACTTTTCCAGCCGGGCTGCAGCATCCATGCTCTTCTCTTTAGGACAAGGTGGGAGCAGGTCGGCACCATCTTGGCCACTCCAGGCTCGAGTCATCGGGCGCCGCTGCAAGGTGGACTAGGGAGGTGTAGCAGGCAGAGTGGGACGGGAATCACTTCTTTCGTGCACTTCTGGCTAGCTGTGGAGCAGGGAAGTCGTGAGGTATTGGTGGCTACAAGAAGCTCAACGTCCACTCATCAACAGCTTAGCGACGCCCCCCCCCCCCCTCCCGTTAGGGGCAATTTAGTTTGTTGCAGGCTAGTTGGTAAGTGATCTGGGATTTTTTTCTTTGTTTTTGATGTGCGTTGCCCTTCCATGTGCTCCTTGCTGCAAAGGCTAAGTTATAGGTTGGGGAGGTTAAACATTTTTTTTGCATAGTTTGTGAATTGGTGTGGGCATGTACGGGATAACTTTAACTGCCATTGTGCCCTTGCTGGGTGTGCCATGCCTTTGAGGGATGACCTCCTTACAGGTACACCTGCCCTTAATCTATCCAATATTCACCTTGAAATGAGGCTGGCGGCACTCCAGGCTTGATGCAATATAAAAATTTATTGAAATACCAGAACGATCATCCAAAAATAAACAGAGCTGGATACAAATGATAGGTAACGCGTTTCACACGTCTAGCGTGCTTCGTCACAACCATAATGGAAATCACAATCAAACGTTTTTATATGTGCAAAAAATTCAATCATTCTAATAGTAATCACATGTGTTTTCTCTCTTTGATTGAAAGTGACTCCTTATCAAAGACTTCATTCAGCTGTCCGTTCGCACAGCTGAATGAAGTCTTTGATAAGGAGTATCCAGCTCTAATGTTTATTTTTGGATGATCGTTCTGGTATTTCAATAAATTTTTATATTGCATCAAGCCTGGAGTGCCGCCAGCCTCATTTCAAGGTGAATATCTGCATCTATTGCAGCAACAGGGCGTAGCACCCAGGAATCAGCAATCCACCACTTTGAGTGTGAAGATTCTCCTGGAGCAGCTGAATGGTATTCACCTTAATCTATCCAACTGGATTGTGCTCCTGTTTGGGAGACTCAAAATTATAGAGCTAGGACTGCAGTAAACTGGAGTGCCTTGATGTGGCCACTGCAGCTTACACATATGTTTGCAAATGTGTGTGACTAAACACCTTGATTTTAACATGAACTGTTAGATAGGGTCAATTCGGTTTGTTGTAGGCAAGCTGGTAAGCGAACTGGGAATTTTTGTTTGTTGAAGACGCTGCTCCTGATCCCTAGCAGACTGCAGACCCAGGTAAAATCAGTCTGGAGGAGTGGGCATGGAAGCAAGCTTGCAGCCCCTGCGTTCAGTCAAAGTAACAGGCTATTGGTGTCAGTCCTTTAAGGAAAACATTGTGAACTGCTATCCTGGACCTGTAAAGTACGCTTCAGTTTACTGAACACTTTGCATGCCTGTACATAGGCAAGTGCCTTCAGCAGGGTTCCGTGCTAGATCACAAAAAGGAATCTGAATTTAAAAATGTAAAAAAATAAATAAATCAGAAAAGATTTTTGGAAGACAGAATACACCTGTTCTCCAAGGACATTAGCAGAAAACCAAGGCAGACTGGGAGAGGAAGGGGCCATACTGGGCTGTCCTTACAACATTGTTTTACCAGTGTCCAATCTCCAGCAGGCAGTAGCATAACCCAATGTATCTGAATTGCTCCTCCTCATCCTCCTTTTCTTAATGTATAATTAAGAAAAAAAAATTGTGTTAAAAGCAGAGATTTTAGTTGCCTACATTTCCAAATATATGTGGAAGCCATACTGCCTCGTCAAGCCTCTTCTGCGTAGTGTGGTCCCATGGTGGTGGTTCCAAGGTGCTAATACACCAGAAGCCCAGTCCAGCATAGCGGTTGCTGAAGTCCCCCAGTATGTTTTTGCACCAAATCCAGCACACTATACAAAAATGTCAATCACACTCATCCATCTATAACATACGTTTTAAAGTAAAATGTACAAGTAAAGGTAATTCACAGAAGAAAACACAATACATTTTTTTGCCACCACTACACAGATGAGGCATTGTGACTTCCACATATTCCACAGTATTTTTTTATTGCTGGCAGGTAACTGTTTTGTGTTTGATCTGGAAATGTACAAATGTCTTAATTGTCTTTGTATGCTGTAATATTAACAGTACCTCTTATCTGAACTCTATCCAATCATTTTGAGGGCTGTCCACATACATGGATGGAGATCAGGTGTGAGCAAAATTGGGTGTTTTTTCAAAAATTTCAGCAAAATCTGAAACTTCTTCATAATTTCCTCATTTGGCAATATGCATTGGAATCCACTAGGAAAGCAATATTAGATTTAAGGATGCGGTGGGCTTTGAATGGCTTGTGAGGCTCCCTTTAACCATCCTAAACCGATTCTTGTGTTAAAAAAAAAAAAAATATGTGTCTACAGCTCCCCCTTTCTTTACCCTTAGTATCTGGGTCTCACAGTTAGGAGAACACCATCTTCCTAGCTTTTAACAGGAAAAGTTTTTTTGAAGCCAACATCACCATACAATGGTACTTGGTGAATAAAAATAAGCCAAAAAAACCCCAAAATGTTATACATAGTACAAAATGGGTAATGCTGTTGCAAAATTTTTTGCCCATCCTTTTGCTCATACTTTACTGCAATATTCCTCCAACACATACTTTTTCAGGGCATTTTACAGACCTATAGTAAACAAAATACCACGCTACCAATAAGATTATATAACACAAGCAGCCAGCACGATCAGCTTTAACATAAACTGAACACAAATTATACTCCAAACAGTGCAGCGCTATTAAACCTTGAATATAAACCCACTGTTTAAAGTGATGTATATAAAAAATACTTGTGATAAGCTTACGGTGCTTAGTAGGCAAATATTACCCAGTGTGCAACATGTTTCCAAAAAAACGTGTATATAAACATATATAGAAAACTCGTAAGTAAATTAGTCCATGAAGGTAAATACAGTCTTTATAAATCAATCCATGTGTGTTGAATAGTGAACTACGATCTCAAAATCCACCAGCATGCAAAGTGAACCTCCACCATTTATAGATAGGGTACCCTTACCAGATAATTCTGGATATATAAGCATGAACCAGGTTATGGTCAACCCTCCAGGACATCAACTAGGCTCCTCAGTTAGACACCCACAGCGTAGAATCATGGGGTAATCATTCCACAGGGATCCAGGGACAGCTCGGATCAAAATTCAGACAAAAAAGATCCAATAGATCCAGGAGCAAACAATTTGCTTAAACGATATCACGCTATGTAGCAAATTGTTTGCTCCTGGATCTTTTTTGTCTGAATTTTGATCCGAGCTGTCCCTGGATCCCTGTGGAATGATTACCCCATGATTCTACGCTGTGGGTGTCTAACCGCGGAGTCTAGTTGATGTCCTGGAGGGTTGACCATAACCTGGTTCATGCTTATATATCCAGAATTATCTGGTAAGGGTAACCTATCTATAAATGGTGGAGGTTCACTTTGCATGCTGGTGGATTTTGAGATCGTAGTTCACTATTTAACACACATGGATTGATTTATAAAGACTGTATTTACCTTCATGGACTAATTTATTTACAAGTTTTCTATATATGTTTATATACACGTTTTTTTGGAAACATGTTGCACACTGGGTAATATTTGCCTATACTACTAAGCACCTTAAGCTTATGACAAGTATTCTTTATATACATCACTTTAAACCGTGGGTTTATATTCAAGGTTTAATAGCAATGCACTGTTTGGAGTAACATTTTACAGACATTATTGGGCATATTTATAAAGTTGTGCATCTTCCAGGTGCATGCGTTTTTAAATGACAGTAATTAATTTACCACCAGGGAAAGTTACATTCCCTGTTTTATGCATGTCCCCCTGTGTCACACTGCTGATTCTCTATTGCAGGAAAACGCACAGGACTGTGGCAGAGGCTCCACCCTGACATCCTCACTTATGCTGCTTCTCATATCTCTTGCCATCTCATTGCGGTGAACCTATAACGCCATGCTTGAAGCTCCTGGACAATCTATGGTCCCAGGTGTCCTTTCTATAATGTCCCCCCACTCTCACGTCGCACTTGTAACTGCAAAGCAGAGGACAATAATCTATGCAACAGAAGCGACATCCTGGGGACAGCAGGAACCACTAGAGGATCCAAACCTCCACCATACAGAAATCTGTGACTTTTTGGAAAACTGGGAGCCATAGGTAACACAGAGTTTAAACTTTTATGCTTTTATTTCAGTTATTCAGCAAGACATTGGATTAGGAGGAAATTTACTTACCCACTGCAAAATTTTCCTGGTACTGAATACAGAAACTTTCTGGCATGTCCCCATTTACTCAAAAGCACACATTTTAAGGCGACCAGACATCCCAAGCTGTGTAGGAGTGACAAGTCTCTGCTGGTATCTTTAGTTTTTATAAGATCTAGAGGGGGATAAGTGTTGATCTGTGCTTGCACTAAGATCATTACAGATTTCCTGTAAGTACCAGTGGGTGATGTGAGTGAAATGACCAATATTACTGGCTGATCATGCTAGAGATCTTTTAAAATGTTCACAAACCCAAGTCTACCAACGAGTCAATTCTTTCCACGCTCCGTCTTCTTCAGAAGATCGTCTCATTTCTATATTTCTATAATCTGCAAGATTTCCAGCAAATAAATGGATTCTTTTTTTGTCTATTCATTTGTCTCTCTTTGTAAACATTGAATGGGGGGAGAAGTGTAATACAATTTACCATTCGTAATACGGTTAAAAGAAGCATAATGCCGTTTCTATCCAAGTCCCAACATTTGCTTTGCATACAAAGGTATATATGACAGTTATAGAACGGTGCAGCCTGCTGAACTAGGTGTGCTGCCTAAGATGCTCAAAGCGGTTGGACATGAACAAGGGTCGTTTTCTGGATTAGAGGACAGGAAGAGAAATGGGCAATGAAAAGTACACCATCCTACCATGGCACCTTCATGTTAACACTGTATAAAAAATAAATAAAAAACGATATTTTGTCGAATTAAAAATGTTAACACTCTCTCTGCAGGGACAGACTTAATTGTAAACTCTTACCTTGTGTAAAACAAACCATTTAGTTTAAAATAGAATTGAAAGGCAAAACATTTGTGTATAGATATAAAAAAAATACCTTTTTTTTTTTTTTTTTTTAAAATAAGTGATCGCATTCCCTCTGTTCTCAGCTGCATAAAAGCTGGGGGTGGAGAAGCAGCAGCACTCTGAGCTTCCCAGTGAATGGCTGTGCAGCGGGGGCATGTCAGCACATGTCTGATCATTGGAGGAGTGCAGACTGAGTTCCCAGCATAGCTAGTGAACAGACCATGGTGTGCTCTCTTGCTTAGTGTGGTCAGTTTTTAATAGGAAAGCAGAGGGACTGGCAGAAACACAAGGGATTTCACATACAGTGCATCTGGAAAGTATTCACAGCACTTCAATTTTTCCACATTTTATGTTACAACCTTATTCCAAAATTGATTAAATTCATTATTTTCCTCAAAATTCTACAAACCATACCCCATATAATGACAACGTGAAAGAAGTTTGAAATCTTTGCAAATTCATTAAAAATAAAAAATGAAAAAAACAATCCCATGCACATAAGGATTCACAGCCTTTGCTCAATACTTTGTTGAAGCACCTTTGGCACCAATTACAGCCTCAAGTCTTTTTGAGTAGGATGCTACAAGCTTGGCACACCTATTTTTGGGCAGTTTCCACAATTCTTCTTTGCAGGACCGCTCAAGCTCTGTCAGGTTGGATGGGAGGCGTCGGTGCACAGCCATTTTCAGGTCTCTCCAGAGATGTTTAATCAGGTTCAAGTCTGGGCTCTGGCTGGGCCACTCAAGGACATTCACAGAGTTGTCCCGTAGGCTCTCCTTTGTTATCGTGACTGTGTTGTTAGGGTCGTTGTCCTTTTGAAAGATGAACCTTCACCCCAGTCTGAGGTCCAGAGCGCTCTGGAGCAGATTGTCATCAAGGAGGTCTCTGTACATTTTTGCATTCATCTTTCCCTCAATCCTGACTAGTCTCCCAGTTCCTGCCACTGAAAACATCCCCACAGCATGATGCTGCCACCACCATTCTTCACTGTAGAGATGGTATTGGCCAGGTGATGAGTGAGTGATGCCTGGTTTCCTCCAGACATGACGCTTGCCATTCAGGCCATGGAGTTTAATCTTTGCTTCATCAGACCAGAGAATTTTGTTTCTCATGGTCTAAGGGTCCTTCAGGTGCCTTTTGGCAAACTCCAGGCAGGCGGTCATGTGCCTTTTACTGAGGAGTGGCTTCCGTCTGGCCACTCTACCATACAGGCCTGATTGGTGAGTGCTGCAGAGATTGTTGTTCTTCTGGAAGGTTCACCTCTCTCCACAGAGAAACGCTGGAGCTCTGTCAGAGGACCATCGGGTTCTTGGTCACCTCCCTGACTAAGACCCTTCTCCCATGATCGCTCCGTTTGGCCAGGCAGCCCGCTCTAGGAAGAGTCCTGGTGGTTCCAAACTTCTTCCAGTTACAGATGATGGAGGCCACTGTGCTCATTGGGACCTCCAATGCTGCAGACACTTTTCTGTACCCTTCCCAGATATGTGCCTCGATACAATCCTGTCTGTGATGTCTACAGACAATTCCTTGAACTTCATGGCTTGGTTTGTGCTCTGACATGCACTGTTAGGCTCCATGCACACTGGACACTCGCTAGGCATCGGATTACACAGCAGGAGACACTCAGTGTGCATGGAGCCTTAACTGTGGGTCCTTATAGAGACACGTGTGTGCCTTTCCAAATCATGTCCAATCAATTCAAATTACCACAGTAGAACTCCAGCCTTGAGATGTTTCTACAACTTGGTTGATCAGTGGAAACAGGACACGCTTGAGCTCAATTTTGAGTGTCATGGCAAAGTCTGTGAATACTTATGTACATGTGATTGTTTTTCATTTTTAATAAATTTGAAAAGATTAAAAAAAAAAAAAAAAAAAAAAAAAAAAAAAAAAAAAAAACTTCTTTCACGTTGACATTATGGGGTATTGTTTGTAGAATTTTAAGGAAAATATGAATTTAATCCATTTCGGAATAAGGCTGTAACATAACAAAATGTGGAAAAAGTGAAACGCTGTGAATACTTTCCAGATGTACTGTAAAGAAAGCAATACAAAAAGAACAGGATACCTTTTCCTACAAGTACATACAGCAGTCACATATCGGGAATATGACATGTTGGGGGTAAGAAATGCTTTAGAGTAGAATTATAGGCACCCTCCCATTTTGGATAGCGTAAGAATGGGTTATAACCCTTTTTAGATTTTTTTTTTTTTTTTTTTACCACCTGCGTCCCATTTAACAGATTTCCCTTTACTCCCTTTTGGGACCCCCTCTAGGTAACCAGAACTAATGTTCCCTCTGGAAGATTTCCCCTCTATTACTTTTCTGGGGACAACCAAAATTTTGGGAGTCTTTTACTTTAAATGATAATGGTAAACAGGACAAAGAGGATGAATCTCCCTAACGGTGACACAGGCAGCAATAAAAACTGACAGATGTTCTAATAACTATCAGAACTTAAAATTAAAGTTTTTTTCTTGGTTATACTTTAAATATGACATTTTTGCAACTTTTAATGTTCAATTACTATGTTCTGAATTCAAAGTGTGTATAAAGCCCCCATTTATGTTAGCATTGTATGGAGTACCCACTGGTAAGAATAACCTAATCCTGTCCTGTAGACAGGAAGAGGAAACCTCACTAAATAAGAAAATAACCCCCTTCAACATATTTCAATATTTTGGTTTCTGTTCTGATGATTATTATTATACAGGATTTATATAGCGCCAACAGTTTGCGCAGCACTTTACAATATGAGGGCAGACAGTACAGTTACAATACAGGAGGAATTGGAGGGCCCTGCTCGTTAGAGCTTACAATCTAGAAGGGAGGGTCAAGTGAAACAAAAGGTATAAAACTGTGGGGGATAAACTGATGAAGAAAATGAAAATACATTTGTTAGGTGTAGGTAGAATAAGCTTCTCTGAAGAGGAGGGTTTTCAGGGATCGTCTAAAAGCTAGAGTAGGAGATGCTCAGACAGGTTGGGGTAAGGAGTTCCATAGGATTGGAGAGGCTCTGGAAAAGTCCTGGAAGCGAGCAAAGGAGGAGGTGACAAGGGAGCTAGTGAGCAGGAGGTCTTGAGAGGAACGAAGAGAATGATTAGGTTGGTATTTCAAGACTAGGCTGGTGATGTAGCTGGGGGCTAAATTGTGGATTGCTTTGTAGGTGGTTGTGAGTATTTTGAATTTAATTTGTTGGGTGAGCGGGAGCCAGTGGAGGGATTGACAGAGGAGTAACAGACACAGAGCGATTGGTAAGGTGGATGAGTCTGGCAGCAGCATGCATGATGGATTGAAGGGGGGATAGCCTGTGTAGAGGTAAGCCATTGAGAAGGGAGTTGCAGTAGTCGAGGCGAGAGGTGACCAGGGAGTGAATTAAAAGCTTTGTTGTGTCATTGGTTAGAAAGGGGCGTATTTCTGAGATGTTGCGGAGGTTGAGGTGGCAGGATTTGGACAGTTATTGGATGTGGGGCTTAAAGGAGAGTTCAGAGTCCAGAACTACACCTAGGACCGTGGCATGTGGGGATGGGCTGATAGTTGTGCCATCGATTATGACAGAGAGATTGGGGGAAGGGGCACATGGTGGATGAAAAATGATAAGTTTGGATTTGGATAGATTGAGTTTGAGGAAGTGGTGTGACATCCAGACTGATCTATCTTTTAGTAGATTAGTAATACCAGAGGTGACTGAGGGGTAGAGAGATAGATTTGGGTGTCAGCATAGAGATGGTATTGGAAGCCATGGGAGGCTATCAGCTGACCCAGGGAGGAGGTGTAGATTGAAAATAGGAGCGGCCCAAGAACAGAACCTTGGGGGACCCCAATGGAGAAAGGAAGAGGAGAGGAGGAAGTTGAGTTGCAAGTAACAGTAAAGGTGTGATTAGATAAGAAGGAAGAGAACCATTGAAAAGTACAGTCATGGAGACCAATGGCATGGAGTTTTTGGAGGAGGAGGGGGTGGTCGACCGTATCAAAGGCAGCAGAAAAGTCCAAGAGTAGGAGTACAGATTAGTGTCCATTGCTTTTGGATGTTAGTAGATCGTTTGTTAGTTTTTAGAAGAGCAGTTTCTGTGGAGTGTTAAAGGACAAAATCCAGACTGAAGGGGATCAAGGCTATTGTCGGCAAGGTGGTTGCTTAGTCGGTTGTAGACTAGTCGTTCAAGGAGTTTGGATAAAAAGGGGAGCAAGGAGATGGGCCGTAGGTTGTTAGGAGTGGTTGGGTCCAGTGAAGGCTTTTCATTTTGATTCATTTAGATTTTTTTTTTTTTTTTCTAACCTTCAGTCCCAGCATCAGTGGTAACCAGAACAAGTGGAGGGAAAATGAGGCTCTGTTGCTCCTTTTAAACTTGACCAAATCCATTAGGAAAATTAATTTTCTGGTAAGAAAAAAAAAAAAAAAAAAGCCAAAGCTGCAAATTCTGCAAGTATTTCCTCGTCAAGTCACCTGCATAGTTTGTGCTGTACAGTTTATTTCTACCACTAGATGTCAGCATAACACAATCTATATACCACATACATACAGATTTTGCTTGGTTTACTATGTTTCCACCATTATATCTGTATCTGTGTATACCGATACAAATCACACCCAGCAAGTTAAAGCATTATAAAGGGTCTATGTACATTGAATAAAAAGAAGAAAAGTAATGGAGGGGAAATCTTCCAATGGGGACACTAGTTATGGAGACCTGGGGGTCCCCAAGAAATTCCCCTAATTTGCAGGGAATTCCTCTCACTTCCTGTTCGACTATGGGACAGGAAGTAAAGGAAATCCTCTGCAATGGCACACAGATAGCAAATAAAAATCTGACGGGTTATAACCCTCCCTTACTCTATACAAAAATGAAAAAAAAAAAAAAAGAAGTTTTACCTATAGTTCTATTTTAAGCCAGTGTGCATGGACCCTATAAGCTGGGTACGTACTATACAATTGTCTTTTTTTACCCCTTTAGATTTACCAAAATCACATAATATGAGGTCACACCTAAACACTTTCAACTTGTATGCAATCAGGCAGGTCCTTGCACAACATAGTTGAAGGTAAATCTAAAAGGAAATTTAACAACAAAAGGTGCATCATGTGTATCCAGCTTTAGGCTCGGTTCACACACATGCGGGAGCGGTTTCAGTGCGGCAGTCCAGTTCTGTTCACCAGTTCAGGTGCAAACTTTTACCTGAAATCACATAGGACCCTTTTTAAAGCTGTGACCACCCTGCACATGTGTGAACCAGCTCCATTGAAAGCCAGTCTGATTCGCATATAGGTGAGGCTTCATGCACACTGGGGCTCTTCTAAATGGCTCCTAAGTCACGTTTTTTTGTGAAATGCGTTGAAGTGTGTCAAGCACTTGGGCATTTATTAATTTAATTGACCAGAATATTATGTTTATTCTGGCCATTGGAATAAACCGAAAAAAAAAAAAAAAAAAAAACGACAAACGCTAAAGTGCCTACTGTTAACGCGCCTCTAAACTCTTGTAAACGCCTATAGTGTGCATGGACACAGGTTAACATGAAGGGAAGTTTAGAGGCAGACAGAGGAAAAATAAATAAATAAAGGCCAAATGCCTGTAAAAGCATTTTCAAGCTCAAGTGTGCATGAGTCCTAAGACCCAAAAGCAAACATTATATTGCAGCTAACCAATTAGATATTTTTTAGGCTTTCTTCCTACTGTCATCTAGCCAGCAAGCCTGATTTTTAAAAGCACAAACGCTTCAGAAGAATGTATCAGTTTACATTGATGAGATAAATCACTTAACACTGGCAAACATGATCAGCTTTTATGTAAAAACCCTTCATTCCAAAAGGAGAAACACTGCTGTAACTGCTTATAAAGTGTGAGCTGGATTTTGGCTACAATTTGTTAATACATTTAACACTACCCTCCCCCTCAGACTGACAATACTACTGTCTGCTGTGCCTTTTGTGCTCATTCATCCAGAGTGGTGTCTGCATTATGCTATTTTCACACTGGGGCTGTAAAGCGCCACTGGTTTCAGCTGCGCTTTTCCTGTTATAGCGGCGCTATGCAGTCGGCAGCGCGGTGCTTTTAACCCCCCACAAGGGGTTAAAAGTGCCAGCGCTTCCGAGGTGGCGTGCAGCCGCTTCAGAAGCGCTGTCCATTGATTTCAATGGCAGGAGCGGGGTATACACCACTCAGCGCACCGCCCCAAAGATGCTGCTTGCAAGACTTTTCCTAACATCCTGCAAGCGCACCGCCCCAGTGTGAAAGCACTCAGGCTTTCACACTGAGGTGCATTGGGACATGTTTTTCAGGCGCTTTACAAGTGTTATTTTTAGTGCAAAAGCACCTGAAAAACAGCTCAGTGTGAAAGTAGCCTAATACAGGTGGTGTGTTACTGATCACCAGGTGAAAACAGAGAAGAAAGCCAAAGAAAACAGATGCAGTCACCGCATCCAATGATTACGCTTTAGAAGAATTGGTGTATTTTCAAACACATTAAATCATACACAAAGAATTCTGAAATTTTAAAAAGAGCCAAGACCAGTACAATGTTAAAATGCTTTTTTTGTTTTATTTACCAGAAAGTGAATATTACAGCGAGAAATGAGAATTAGACCCCAAAATCGCCTTTCACCCCCTCAGTGTGCTTTGCTGCGTCTCACAGTAAACCATAGAAACATTAAGATTATTAACAAGGCCACATAGTACTGAGGACTGAAGCAGGGAGTGAACAGGTGACAGCCTATATTGAACGGGGAGCGTATGGGGCAGATCTGGCCGATGCTCCTTCCCTCACATGAGAGCTGAGACAGGTAAGGCAATCAGGATGTAAAACTTGGCCAGCATCTCGGGGAGGTGTGCTGAGCAAGGCATCTGCTGCAGCACATTGATCTGTGGGGGTCTTGGACTTATCCTAGCATTTAAGGGAAAATTTCTGTATGCAGAGCATTCAAGTAGATGTAATGAAATCAAACATTAAAATGTTTCCACCCCCCACATCAGACGACTTTAGGCTATTTCTTTGTATACAATATCCTGCAAATTTCTCTGAACACGTGACTTTTTTTTTATTTTATTTTTTTATCAAAATATCTTTTCAGTCTGAGCGATTTGTTCCCCTTAGTCTTGGGCTCTCTAAAGTAGTCTTGCGTTATCTCAACAGTGGGAATAAACCTCAGCTGGAGGGTACAAAGACATGGAAGAAAAGCACAAAAAGACTAGCCAGAAAGGACAATAGGTGGACATAACAAATGTACAAATCAAAAATCCTTTTCATGTAATATATGTAATTACACAACACTAGGTCTACTCAAACCTGTCCATTTTGCTTAAGCAAAACATTGAGATAGAAATGCCAGTAATTTCTATGTGGCTTCACATCCATGAGCTGCACTTTAGTGTGTTTTTTAAAACGGAAACAATAAGTGCCAGTTCACACCGACATATGTGTTACATTTGCACAGACATGAACGAGCCCTTAACCACGACTCTAAAGGTGAACCTGAACTTCAGACACAGCAGATACCAGTCAGCGCCTGGCTCCTCGATACTGAGGTCCAAAGCCACTACTGCCTTCAGCAAATGCACAGGAGCGCCAAGATTTGTGTTAAGTGAGAAATTCAGATTACAATGAACTCAAAAACACACGAATTAGGACTGAAGGTAAAATAGAGTATGTCAAAGTGTGGGAGAAGCGGAAGCAGAAGCAAGCTCCACCTTCTGTGGCCAGGAAATGCTATACTTTTATCAGTGAGGTCCAAGGCTGTATTGTCAGTTGATGCCAACTTTGGTACTAATAGACACAGACAAAGCTCCTTACTTGGTCCTTTCAACAGATCTATCAATGTAGAAGTTACCAAAATAAACTCGTTTTGAAAGTGAAAACCCAGTTATTGTCTTTAGTTCTAAGAACGGGTCAAATCTACCAGGATTTTGTCCCCGATTCCTTTTTGCTTCTTGTCCTGGTGGCTGCTGTTCCTCCCAGAGGGCCACATTGCTGTCTATGTGCCCCCTTGAGGGGCGATGCCCCCTCACTTTCCTTTCCATTAATACATAACAAACATCGCCCCAGCTGAGATACAGGCACTAATATTACAGACTGAGGATCAAACCCTTCTCTATTACCCTTTCGGGAAAAACCACTTAGGGTCTGACACTCAACTGGCATCAAACGTGTTCCAGATATTTTTAATAGCGTCAAAAATGTACTGTACTAAAAAAAAAATTCTAGGAATATCTTTATCTATGATGACTGCCCATGGGGTGTCAGAAAGGAAACCATCACCCTCACTACTTGGGATACCCAAAATGTGGCAAGTGAAAGGGAAAGTAGAATTTAAACTTCTAAGTGGCCCTTTGAAGTTATGCTGTAGACCACTGCACCATGAACTGCATTAGAAAATGTACACTGCAGTTGCAAACACCCCACCTCTATCCCCTACAGAATCGATAGCTATAATCAATACTGATAATATAATAATACACAGGGACATGTGCAGAGCAATCCAGATGCAACGGATAACAATCCTAAATGATTGTAAACATCTCCCTACACTGCCTAATACAACGACTGATCCAGCAATACATCTAAGAAACAAATGCCATTGTTACCTATACCAACCGCATCCTCCTTTTCCTTACCCTGGTGCAGCACAGACAAGACTCTGGTGCAATTTAAAGGGCAACACAAACTAATCTAACATCTTAGCAAGAAGGGGCATCTGGTTATATTCATTCTGCATTTAACAGATGATTTAACTATAAAATGCTGAACAAAAATAATATATTTTCATTATATAGTCCCTGTCCAAACACATACTGTACCTGTAAAAAGGACACATTTTTACCCTGTTCTGTGCATAACTTGTTACCCCAAGTACACTGGGAAACTGAAATTCCTGGGAGTGTTAATCTCCGTTGTCCCCCACAGCTCACTAGTTTCTTCCTCTGATCCCATATCACTACTCTCCTGCAGTTACATGAGGGCAGCAGGAGGTACACAACACTGATAGTTAACGGCAACAGAAAAGGCAAGTATGTACCCTATACCTTACAGGTATGTTTGGATTAGAACATTTTTAAATGATAACCTTTGGGTATGTACTACCACTGGATCCAGAACCACCCATGGCTAGCCAACTTCTGTGAACAGCAGGTGTCAGTCTCCTGCTGTAAGATATAGAATAGTGATAGGTAATGGTGCCCCCTACTACTAGAATTTTTTTAATGCAAAGAAGAATTCTGTCGGGGGGGGGGGGGGGGCTAACCTGAAATTGCCGGAGGACATAAAAACACCAGACTGAAAATCTTGCATTTTATTTCTCCCTGAACACTGTGCATTTCTTTTACAAAGTTTGTGTTCTTTATAGCGTATGATAGCCTACTTTTAAATGAACTGAACCCTAAGAGCTGTTTGAGTCTTAGCCTGTAGTTTTTTTAAAATGTCCTGTTGATGTTGCCCAAGTAGACCTTAATAATGGTTAAAATGTCCACCTTATTGGTTGTGCAGATATGAACAAAAACAGCATGCAGGTGGGAAACTGTGGATTTATACTCAGGCTTACCCCACAGCTCATTTTTGCCAAAGGGAGCATGCAAAAAACAACACATGGATAAAAATCACTAATCACATTTATCACTGAACTCTTTGCCTCGAGTTATATTTGAATATGAAACTAAAAATGTATTCACATCCATGTGTTATAGAGAAGAGGATTCAACATGACTGCTCAACCTTGTGCCCCATTTCTTTCTACACATCCACTGTTTGACACATCCTGAGGATCCGTTTGTCATCAATGGCTGTGGCTCTGCAATGGGGCCACACTCTGGGTCCCCAAAAATCAGGCGTTTTTGTCCAAGTAGTGCTTCTTTTATAAGCTATATTTACTTTATCAGGTTATAGTGAAAAACCCACCAACGTACCCTGTGCAGCCACACGTTTATTTGTTCCTCATCCAATGTGCAAGATACTTTCCGCCTTTTGTTAGTGGTTAATGTGGTCCCGCTATGGGGTCACATCCTAGGCCTCCATTAAAATGAAAAACCCTCTATGGTCTTCTTAGGTTATCAATTCATAGAGTAAGACCCAACAAATTCCCCCAAGACAGCAACTGTGCTGTGTCTCAGGATGGACGCCCACAATCCACCAATCACCAGCACACCCTGCTCCACGCTTGTGCAAAACATGTCCATGAAACAGTGAACGGTACAGATAATCATTAAAACATAACAGAAGTTTTGTAATTTTGTCTTTAAACTTGTTACATCTATTTCTGAAAAAGTCTAGATACATTTTACATTTTAAAGAGAAAATTAGAAATTTTTGTATGTTTTATTTGCACAGATCTGCCGACCATCCCTTGCAAGTCTTCCCAGAAATTATCACAAAACAAACACCACCATGAATACAAATTGAGAACCTTACCAGAGGTTAAAACCAAACATAATAAAATAATTATTAAAGACCCCCACCCCATCCCAGAAGAAGTAGTTACAAAAATAAATAGATGTTTGGACATTTGACCACAAGACACGCAAGAAACTCTTTCGGTCGGAAGCTCAAGCTGCAGAGTATAATTTAAACCGTGTCAGTGTGGAGAGACCATAACCCCCCCTCCCCTTCCCCGCCAAATCGGAAAGGGTAAAAGAGATGTGACCCGCTCCCCAGGAATAAATTAAACTTCATACACTCGGTGCTGTATGTTTGAGGTAAGATGGTTTAGTTCCACAGTTTGTCTGGGCTTTTGTGCGTCCGCCTCCGTTTCACCTCTGCTCCTTTGCACGGCTGGGTGAGAAACTGCTCTCTCCCACCCATGTGCGGTAGGTTGTTCTTGGACTGTATTGCGTTCCCCCCTCCATGGCGGTCAGGTTCTTACAGCACCTCCTGGGCTGCGCAACCGCCACCCACTGTGAAGCGGAACTCTTGGAGGTTGGAGACCCCGTGAAAGTGGACGAAAGCTCCAGCCACGACGAACACATGGAACAGCTGGTGGGAGTGAAACTGTGAAAAGAGAGAGGAAAGTTAAGGCTAGAACTATCTTTGGTTATATAAAATAGCTGTCTATAGAATTTCCTGTATGAACATCTACTCTAAGGCTGCTGACAGCTGCATTATGCATGACTGCTATCATGAGTGGTTGATTTCCAAGACCTATGCCTTTATCCCAATTACAAAGCTTTAAAAGTTCGGTCTTAAAGTGCATGCATAGAAAAAGACGACAAAAAAAAAAAAAAAACACAACTTTTTGTTCTTGAAAGGGTAAGCAAAGATTTCAAAGTCTTTGGGGTTTTGTTTTTTACTTCCTTTTTTCTTTTACAGCTATCCCATGCAATGTTAGAGAGTTACCCTATCTTCCTGTTCCAGTGGCAATGGTATCAATAGACAGGAAGTGAAGCTAAATCTCCAACAGCAGCAAAGATTAGATTTAGATACTAAAAATAGTCACAATTAACATACAAGTATAAAGGTAAAATATAAAAAAAATTGCTTCAGGTAAAATTACATCTCAATCTGTAGTAGCTAAAAAATTACACTTCAATGGTCTGCAGCTCTTACCCAGATGTCGCACTTTCCAGGGAAGAATCGTTCGGGAATGCGGGCAGCGTACAGGGCAGCCCCTGTGATGTACAGGCACGCCATGAGAATCAACCAGCCAATCTGGCCCATGGTAGCGGCTTTCAGGAAACCCTCGGCAATAACAAAGTGCAACGTTGGAATGATCCCACTGAGGCCCAGACCCACAAACACACCTGCAGAGGGAAACATAAGAACAGGCATGTATCCTGGTCAATAGACAAGCATACGGATGAGCAAACCAAAAAATCCTCAGCACTTAATCCAGTGTAAAAATACCTAAGGCCCCTTTTCACATTTGTGGGACCTGAAAGTCACGCGATACTACCACGTTATTTTGATGTGACTTGAAGCTATGCCTGTATAATCTTGGTCTATGTACCTCAAGTTGCATCAGAGTCAGACCAAAGAAATGCAGTGACTACTTTTAAACCGCTGCGACTTGAAGTCGCACAGATATGAATGTTACTCATTGGAAATCATGGGGTACGACTTGTCATGCGACTTTGCAGTCCCAAGTTGCAGGACAAGTGTGAAAGGAGCCTTACTGAACTGGTTCTGATTTACAATGTATTGTTTTATTGTCAGATTTGCACACACTCTACACAAGCCATGTTATAGTAGAGCAGAATAAGGGGGATTGCAACCCCGCTGTTAAAAGTGGCTTTATAGGCAAAATAAAATAAAAAAAAAAAAAAAAAAAAAACACACATGATGAAGTTGCCCAGTGGCATTACCACAACAGTTTGTTTTTTTGAGTTCCCTCTGTATTATGATCTGTTGCTATGGCAGTACATCTGTTTTTTTTCCTACTCTAACAGGGTGACAACATGGTTTGTTCAGTAGTGAAATCAGAGTGGAGTTGCCCTTTAAACAAGCTATGCTATACTAGAGAAGACTGAGTGTGGTCCCATAAGGGAAGGAAAACAAACTGTGGCCACTTTATAAGCTGAATACCAGGATCATGGCCACCTTTCACCCTTGGACAATTAAAAAAAAACTTTTAAAGTGAAAACAAAAGCAAATACAATTTAGGTTAAAAACGATGCAACCCCCACCCTTGCCTACAGTAAGAGTTCTGTGTAAATGGCTTTTTTTCTTTTGTTAAACTGGCTTCAGTGTGGCCTGTAAGCTGTGAACTCTTCCATCCACTTCACTGACACAGGGGGGCCAGAGGGTGCAGACAACTGAGGGGCAATGGAAGCTGGTGGAGGACAGCTAGGCTCTGGGAATTCAGCTCCACTGTCAAGCCATGGCTCACAGATCGCATAACATTGGGGGGGGGGGGGGGGGATTTAAAAAAAGTATTCACACAACGCTTTTGCAAACAGTAAGCAACATGGGTAGGAGAGTGGAGAAGCAACAAGTTTACAGAAACTTAACTTCCGCTTTAAGAGCATTTATATAGTCCAGTCCAGGAAAGAAATGTGGGCATAATCCTGGAATTCAGCTTGAAACAATGCCTTACTTTTGGGTAAATTTTTTTTTTTTTTTTTTTTGCATGCGACATCAGCTTTCCTTAATTCAATGGGAATCTACTGATGTGCTGGGCATGCACACAGGTGTCACTTATGCCTGTTCACTGACTGTGGGCATTGGTTAGACTGGTGGGCAGGTCACGGCCAGAAATGGTGTAACTGTACCCGTCAGGAGGTGATGTCACAGGTCTCCTTCAGCAAACTACAGAACTACTAGGAAACACAACTGGGGGGGGGGCAAGGTATTTTTGCTGATCGCACATACTAGAACTAACAAGGAAGAGGGGGCAAAAGGGACCTCTTTGGGGGAACAGAACTGTAAATGGACTGCTAAGAGAAAGTGTTTTGGTGCAAGGACATACGGTACATTGCTAATAAGATTATATTCCTCCTGGCTAAAATTCAGCTTTAAGATTAACTCATGACATTATTGAAAACCTGTTTATGTATGCTGCACTGACACTGGAGTTTAACACAAAAGTGGGGTTGCACTTTAAAATGAAGGTGACCGGGGTTCTGCCCCTCTGACTCAGTAATGCAGGAAGTATTTCTACATTTCCCAATTAAATTATACATCACTCCTTATAGTCTGATTTTATAGCCGCGCCGACTGACATCATTACTAACAATTCTGGAAGGATTCTTGGAGTCTGGTTGAGCAAGATTTACACGCTGAGTATTAGCTGTATGAGGAGTCAGATCCCAGCAGGAAGTATTAGATGGCAGGAATGGTAGGAGATTACACCGCAGAGCCAGGATGATGAAAACACTCCAATTACAAATCTCAAAAGCCGCCATCTGACCCAACAACATCTCCCAGATCTTCCTGGTCAGGCATGTGCTCTACTCTGGGGATTAACTTCAGCGACTTTGGTCAAAAAGACACAGCCTGAGAAGGTATTGGCACTGCTTCTTTATGTAAAAATAACAGGTTAATTATAGAATTTGTGAGTGGAGTTACAACTCTTAGGTTACTTTGACACTGAGGCGCTTTCCTAGCGTTTTTGTGCTAAAAATAGCGCTTCCAAAAGCTGCCCAATAATTCCAAAGTACCTATTCACACTGGGGCGCCTCGCTGGCGCCACGTTTAAAGAAAATCCTGCAAGCATTTTTTTTTAGGCTTATTCTGAGCACTAAAAATAGCACATTAAAAATGCCCATATACATTGAAATGAATGTAAAGCGCTTTAAAAGTGCCAGCAAAACGCCCAGAGGTTGTGGAAAGGTCAAAATACCAGGAAGTAAACAGGATGTAATGTGGGGAGATGTGCTATTTAATGCTAGCGCTTCAAAAGCACTTGAAAAACGCCTGGGCGTTAGTGCTAATGCGGGAAAAACGCATCAAAAACGTGGTAATAACGCTTGATGTTTTGCACGCGTTTTTCAAACGCCTCAGTGTGAAAGGGGCCTTATTCCTTTAGGACCATAAAATCATGGCACAGATACAGCCTAATAACAAATGAAATGGAAATTGTCTGATCTGAAACTGAAGTTTATTCTGCTTAAAGACGTTTGATTGTAAAGACTTTTTTTCTTTCAATTAAAATAACAAAGATGATATACTTACCTGCTCCGTGCAATGGTTTTGCACAGGGAAGCCCAGATCCTCCTCGAGTCCCTGGCTGGAGCTCCTGGCAAGTGCCCCCACAGCAAGCAGCTTGCTATGGGGTCACCCGAGCCAAGCCGCAGTTGTGCATCCATTTAGACACGGAGCTGCGGTACGGCCCCGTCCCCGCTCCTCATTTGCCGAGTTGATTGACAGGAGTGGGAGCCAATGGCGCTGCCGCTGTGTCTCAGCCAATCAGGAGGGAGAGTCCTGGATGGCCGAAGCGCTCCATGGACATCGCTGGATCGAGATAGGGCTCAGGTAATTATTAGAGGGGCTGAGGGGGGCTGCTCCGCACTGTAGGTTTTTTTTATCTTGATGCATAGAATGCATTAAGAAAAAAAACCTTCTGCCTTTCGCCGATTTGCCCCTCCCTTATCAATATGCTAATTCATTTTTTTTAAAAAAAACAGCTTTTCTTTTCATTACAGACCTTATTTTAGACCCAGTGATGTCATCACTGGGTCTCTGTGCTTCTTTAAATAATACAGGCAGATCATGACTGATGGAAGGGGCTAGTAGGGTGTCTGTATATAGTTTCCTGAAAACATCCCAGCCGCCCTCCTCATTACCCCTCCTCCCAAGGGCCAGCCAGCTGCTTGCATCAGGGCTGAGTTATGTACATATTAAAATACCTTGTTGGGTGGATGTCCATCAGACTGCCCAAGGTAATGTCCACATGTCATGCGGAGCCTTCATGAATGGCATTGAAACTGAAATCCAATAAATGGAAAGGGATATGCTAGGGACAGTCAGGCTGGAGTGTAAAGGGCTTGAGCTAAAGGGCTAAAGGGTGATAAATATCCTCAGGCCAGGAAATGAAGTGTGCTCTGACTTCTTGCAGCTTCCAACGCACATTGTGAGAACCCACAATGTGCAGTGAAATCAGAGTGCATCCAAATGCACTACAAAAATAGGAAGGGATGGCTGGAGTTCAGTTTAAAAGTCCTAAAATTCACCCTTTTTCTTCGGTTGTTGACAGACTAGTTAGTACAAGTCATGTTTTTAGTGCCGTCTGTCCCCACTGGGAGGACTTTCACTCACTTCCTTTTGTGGGGACTCCCTGAATTTCATGGAGTGACAGGATGGGCAGACAGAGATTCTAACAATCTGATACACTGCTGAAAACTAGAAAGTTGGACAGAGCTTTTTCTTTAAAGTGGAACTACGTACCAAAAAAAGGGAAAAGATGCAGTCTGTCATTAGCATTACCACATCAATTTTTATTTTTCCCCCTGTAATGTCATTTAACTTTGACCACTTCAGCCCTGGAAGGATTTGCTCCCTTCCTGACCAGGCCATTTGTTGCGATACAGCACTGCGTCGCTTTAACTGACAATTGCACGGTCGTGTGACGCTGTGCCCAAACAAAATTGACGTCCTTTTTTCCCCACAAATAGAGCTCTCTTTGGTGGTATTTGATCACCTCTGCAGTTTTTATTTTTTGCGCTATAAACAAAAAAAGAGCGACAATTTTGGAAAAAACAAACATTTTATTTACATTTTGCTAGAATACATAGTCAAAAAAAAAAATGTAAAAACCTAAATGTATTCATTAGTTTAGGCTGATATACATTCTTCTAAATATTTTTGGTAAAAAAATAAATAAAAATAAAAATCGCAATAGGCGTATATTGATTGGTTTGCGCAAAAGTTGACATGTTTACAAACTATGGGATAGATTTAGGGACGTTTGATTTTTTTTTTTCTATTGTTTTTTACTGGTAACGGCGTCGATCTACTATTTTTAGCGGGACTGCGACATGGAGGCAGATAAATCTGACCACAAATTACACTTTTTGGAGACCAGTGACATTATTACATTGATCAGTGCTATAAAAATGCAGTGATCAAAGTATAAATGACACTGGCAGGGAAGGGGTTAACACTAGGGGGCAATCAAGGGGTTAACTGTTCCCTCAGCGTGTTCTAACTGTAGGGGGGGGGGGGGGGATTTGCAGGCAGGGACATGACAGACTACTGTTCCCGATGACTGGGAACAGAAAATCTCTGCCATGTCATCTGTCAGAACAAGGATCCGCTTTGTTTACATAGGCAGATCCTCGTTCTGCCTCTGTGCAAGGCGATCACGGGTCACCGGCAGACATGAGAGTCTGCCAGACCCGTGGGCACACCCCCACTGCACTCGTCCACAATATCTCATGCACGGACCACTGTACAGCTACGGCGGTTCACGCATGAGAGCCAACCTGCCGCCGTATAATGACGGCGGCTGTTCGGAAAGTGGTTAAAAGTATAACTAAAGGCAATATTTTTTTTTTAGTTTTGGACAGAACAGAGAGGGATTAGAACACCTGTCAGGTTTTTAATTCTGCCTGTACCCTCGTTAAGGAGATTCACCCTCTATATTTGTCCGGTTTACCATGATCATTGAAAGTGACCGTAAAAGAAAAGCCCAAATTTTGGGTTGTCCCCAGAAATGTAATAGAGGCAAAATCTTCCAATGGGGACACTAGTTCTGGTGACTTGTGGAGCCCCAAAAAATTATCTTAATTTGGACAGAAAGTGAAAGAAAATCCCTGTAATGGGACAAAGATGACAAATATTATATATATATATATATATATATATATATATATATATATATATATATATAAAATAATAATCATCATCATCTGACTGGGGTTTTAACCCTTCCTTGCTCTATCCAAAATGAAACCAAAAAGGTGTACCCATAGTTCTACACTTGACCGTTTCTAAAACATGAAGTGCTTACCAGCCCTCACTCCGCGATACTGAGGCGTTGCAAAGAGGTCCCACTGTGATACGATGATGGCGGCAATTCCCAGGACAAGGATGATGATTAGGTAGATATAACGTGGCTGTGGGTTGCAGTAGAATGAGTAGTAAAGCCACGGAACAAAGCTGCCCATAATGAGAAGTGCAATTCCAGAGTAATCCAACCTGGAGCGTGAGAGAAAGAATAGAAAGGTCAAAATCTCCAGGAAAGGCAGCATCACAAGATATTTTTTCTCTATTAATGTCGGGTCTGGAACTTACTTGGAGAAGACACGGGACACGCCCTCCGAATGGCAGTACACTGTATGAAATAGCCAGGAGAATGAAAGGCAAAGGATGGCACCCAGGAAAAAGAGCCCAATCACCACCTTTTCCTGTACCGGAGCAATGAACGCCATGTTGGGTCGAAACATGTAGAAAATACCCAGACATAGGAAGAAGACACAACCTGTAAAACACAAAAGGAAAGTTATAGTGCTGGGTTCATCTCTGCGAGTCAATCATCTGCAGTCATGTAGGGACAGAAGTGACATTCCAGCTAAAGTCATAATTTTAGGATCCTATGCATCTGATGATTACATAAAATAGAATTGTGATCTGGTGCCTATGCATCTGTCCCGATACAACTGATGCACAAAAACAAAATATTTCCCCATGGGACTTTAAGTGAGGCATAACGTATTTGTAGTAAAATATAAATTTATTAAACAATCAACAATCAATCTAATGATCGGAAAAGGGGGGGGGGGGGGGGGGGTG
>BLSH010049313.1:2989953-3002332 GCA_018402905.1 Glandirana rugosa
ATATATATATATATATATATATATATATATATATATATATATATATATATATATATATATATATATATATATACATACATATACACACACACACATACATACACACAGTGGGTACGGAAAGTATTCAGATCCCCTTAAATTTTTCACTCTTAAATGATTTTAGCAAATGGCTCAATATAACAAAGTTCATTTATTTTCCTCATTAATGTACACACAGCACCCCATATTGACAGAAAAACACAGAATTGTTGACATTTTTGCAGATTTATCAAAAAAAGAAAAACTGAAATATCACATGGTCCTAAGTATTCAGACCCTTTGCTGTGACACTCATATTTAACTCAGGTGCTTCCCATTTCTTCTGATCATCCTTGAGATGGTTCTACACCTTCATTTGAGTCCAGCTGTGTTTGATTATACTGATTGGACTTTATTAGGAAAGCCACACACCTGTCTATAAAAGACCTTACAGCTCACAGTGCATGTCAGAGCAAATGAGAATCATGAGGTCAAAGGAACTGCCTGAAGAGCTCAGAGACAGAATTGTGGCAAGGCACAGATCTGGCCAGGGTTACAAAAACATTTCTGCTGCACTTAAGGTTCCTAAGAACACAGTGACCTCCATAATCCTTAAATGGAAGACGTTTGGGACGACCAGAACCCTTCCTAGAGCTGGCCGTCCGGCCAAACTGAGCTATCGGGGGAGAAGAGCCTTGGTGAGAGAGGTAAAGAAGAACCCAAAGATCACTGTGGCTGAGCTCCAGAGATGCAGTCGGGAGATGTGAGAAAGTTGTAGAAAGTCAACCATCACTGCAGCCCTCCACCAGTCGGGGCGTTATGGCAGAGTGGCCCGATGGAAGAATCTCCTTAGTGCATGACACATGAAAGCCCGCATGAAGTTTGCTAAAAAAAAACACCTGAAGGACTCCAAGATGGTGAGAAATAAGATTCTCTGGTCTGAGGAGACCAAGATAGAACTTTTTGGCCTGAATTCTATGCAGTATGTGTGGAGAAAACCAGGCACTGCTCATCACCTGTCCGACTGGTTGCAATCGAGGGAAAGATGAATGCAGCCAAGTACAGGGATATCCTGGACGAAAACCTTCTCCAGAGTGCTCAGAACCTCAGACTGGGCCGAGGTTTACCTTCCAACAAGACAATGACCCTAAGCACACAGCTAAAATAACGAAAAGGTGGCTTCACAACAACTCCGTGACTGTTCTTGAATGGCCCAACCAGAGCCCTGACTTAAACCCAATTGAGCATCTCTGGAGAGACCTAAAAATGGCTGTCCACCAACGTTCACCATCCAACCTGACAGGACTGGAGAGGATCTGCAAGGAGGAATCGCAGAGGATCCCCAAATCCAGGTGTGAAAATCTTGTTGCATCTTTCCCAAAAAGACTCATGGCTGTATTAGATCAAAAGGGTGCTTCTACTAAATACTGAGCAAAGGGTCTGAATACTTAGGACCATGTGATTTCAGGTTTTCTTTTTTTTTAAAAATCTGCAAAAATGTCAACAATTCTGTGTTTGTCAATATGGGGTGCTGTGTGTGGGGGAAAAAAAAAGGGAACTTAAATGATTTTAGCAAATGGCTGCAATATAACAGAGTGAAAAATTTAAGGGGGTCTGAATACTTTCCGCACCGTGTGTGTGTGTGTGTGTGTGTGTGTGTGTGTGTGTATATATATATATATATATATATATATATATATATATATATATATATTTATTTATTTATTTATTATGATAGGTATACTTTAAGCAGACATTTTCCAAATGCAATGGAAAGCTCAGGGGGGCTCTAGTGTGCTGCACTAGTACTTAATGAAAGTCAATAAGCAAACTGGTCACTATGGGTTACTGCATTTCACCATATGAAATAAGGCATGCAAGGTCTACCAATTTGGAGTTCTAAGCTGAGAACTGCATCTGGAACGCTCAGTCCATAGGGCAGAAAAAGACCTGATACAGTAATTTATTCCAGCACTACCCGGAGCTTCCCAGGTGTCCAATTAGCCTGCAGCGATATTGTATTTTCCTGGTAAACCAATTCTACAGCAAGAAATTGTCCTTCCACGGAACGATTCCCCCACAGCCAAAGCCGCCTCTACGTTAAGGTCTCGTTAAAACAACTCTAGGATGAGGTGCCACCCAGACAATGCCGCCAGCACAAGCTGTCCTTGAAGTGGCGGGCAATCTAGTAATTATTAATATCCCTTTTCTGGATATAGGCTGGACTCTGGAGGGACTGCAAGGTCATACAGCAACACGGCACAAATATACAAGCTGGACAAATGCAAAGAAAACGCACAGGTCATACATGAATGTTTGCCTTGCTGGTGCAGCCTTCCTGCTAAGTGATTCTAACATCCAAATTCTGGTATTTTATACATTACATGGTCTTAACCAAATGCCTATGGCTATCGCCATTTCTGAAATTAGAATAAATGTGACCCAGAGAAAGTCAAGTTATTTTGTTTCCATGCACCACCCTCTAACAAACCAAAGAGGGATGGGCTTGAGGTTGTAGTCCCACAAAGCAGCACTGTGAAAAGCCTGCTTAATCTAGCAACAATAAAAGATTCTGAAAAACTATCTATCTATCGCCATACCTCCAAACATTCCTCTCCCCCTCTATAGTGTGTCATTTCATTTTTTTTTCTTTACGTTGCTCCCATAGCTTTGAGGCCTCATACACACGGGCGTATGTTAAAAAATAACAAAACGTCGGGCCTGGCGTCAGGTAAAAAATTGGCGTCTTTCTGCGTTTTGCATAGCCTTTAATGAGAGTTATTGAGCGTCTGCGTCAATAGGTGGTTTAAAAAAACCAAAAAAAAAAAACAAAAACATCCCTTTGCTATTTTTTAACCTAAAAACGTTGGCGTCAAGAACACTGGTTAACGTCAGCCTGGCGTTAGTGAGCGCCGGCGTCAAAAACGCCAAAACATTACAGCCTTGGAACGTGCTGGCTGTGGATTCTACTTTCAGCTAACTAACGCCGATGCCCTCTACAGGTCAAAAACGTCTGCGTTTTTATGGGGCCATTGAACAACATGGAGAGCTGCAAAAAACGTGGAGTCATAAAAACATCTGTGTATGAGGCCATATTATTCACAGTGAAATTATCATCAGGCTTGTAAAATTCTTGCAGGGGAGGTCTGTTCCTCTTGATGTAGGCACCCTTCCCCAGAACTACATCTCCCAAGAGCCCTTTCACTACACAAAGTTATGTGGGCAGGTCCCCATGATTAAGGGCAGCAGCATTGTTTTTCCTGGGAAAAGAGGGACAAAAAGGCAGGAGATAGGCAGAGCTGAGCAGGGAGAGGACAAGAGATGAATGGAGCTCTGTAATCCAGTAGGCAGAGCTGATGACATTGCTGGGATTTTCAGTGCAGCAGGGAAAGCCATGTCGGCTCACTACAGGAAGTTAGGAGCTCTCTGGATTTCTGGCAGTTCAAAAGGTTATCAATAATTGGGGGGGTAAAGGATCAATCATTGGGGAATCTGCATGTATCTCAAAGACCAAGCATAGACTGCATACGTGACAAGAGAATGCAGTCCTGTCAAAGATCACAGTGGGAAATTTATTGAATTTGGTTACCACAGTATATTATGTTGTGTGGTTGAGCCCGAGCCTGATTCCTAGTCCCATCTATGATCCCACGGGCAGCCTACTCTAAATTGGCTGCACAGCACCATGTAGTAAAAGGCTGCACAACCATGCAGAAGCACTGTGAAAGTCCTACTAAAACTGGCTGCAATAGGTTTATTAAAGATAAAAACAGTGAGCTCTGGATTTTAGTAGCTCTGATACAGTCAGCATTAACCTTCTGGTGTGACTTTGTGGCTGGGAGTGGCTTATTAAAAATTAGTGATGGGCAGATCTGTAGCAGAGAGGATGCAGAATTATCTCCAATGCCATGAGGACTGTCTGGATTCTACAAATGAGATCGCCATTATTACATGGGATATTTAAGATACAAATCATTTTTTAATTATAAGTCACATCGCCACCTGAGACAGAAAATCCAAACATTTCCAATTACTGCCCAGAATTAGCAGATGTGGCTGCAGACATAAAAATCAGTGGTTTAGTAACTAAATTGGCATAGTATGTATGTATGTATGTATGTATGTATGTATGTATGTATGTATGTATGTATGTATATATAATGAAGCCTGCACAGCATTGCAATGCACAGGCTTCTTCAGGATTCTTCTTCCAGCCCCAAGTCTGTATGGAGGGACAGAGCTTCTTTAGCGGGGCTGGAGAAAGCAATGGACTATAAGTAGGGTGGCAGCACTTGGTTTGTGCCAACATAATTTATGAATCCCTCTACCACAATGGCAGACCATACACAGATCTGTGAATGGATGATGCAGTTACTGTATGTGGGCAGAGAATTGCCAAATTCATATATCATTAGGATGCTGCAGGGAGAAGCACGCCATGATTCAGTTGAGTTGGGAAGGGCGGTTTGAGGGTGGGGCATTTTTTTAATTAGGCCATGTTACATAACATGAAACATGGTCGCATAGGTGATGCAAGCCAAAGCACAATGTTAAGGCTTGACATATTGGGTATCTTACCATATCGGCCCAACCTCATTTTAAAAGGTTTCCAAAAAGTTGGATAATCTATTGCATTTATGTGCATTAAAATGTAGTTTTTTCCTGAAAAATGTGTTTGATAGATTGGGTTTAACCATTTAAGGACCGGAAGAATTTCCAGCTTTAGGACCGGAGCCCTTTTTGCGATTCGGCACTGCGTCGCTTTAACTGAAAATTGCGCGGTCGTGCGACGTTGTACCCAAACGAAATTTGCGTCCTTTTTTTCCCACAAATAGAGCTTTTTGTGGTATTTGATCACCGCTGCATCATTTCTGATCGCCGCTATAAACAAAAGAAGAGCGACAATTTTGGAAAGAAACCCAAATTTATTACTTTTTGCTCAAATACAAATACAAATCCAAAAAAAAAAAAACATTTTTTTTCATCGGTTTTGGCCGATTTAGATTCTTCCTCATATTTGTGATAAAAAAAAAAAAAAACAAAAAAAAAAAAAACCCACTATCGGTGTTTATTGATTGGTTTGCGCAAAAGTGGCCGCGTTTAGGGATGATGAGAATTAATTTCTGGGGTTTTTATTTTTTTTGAATTTTTTACTAGTAATGACGGCGATCTGCGATTTTTAGCGGTACTGCGATATTTCAGCGGACATGTCGGTACATTTTGACACTTTTTTGGGACCATTGGCATTTATACAGCGATCAGTGCTATAAAAATGCACTGATTACTGTGTAAATGCCATTGGCAGTGAAGGGGTTAACCTGCAGGGGGCGCTCTAAGGGTTAACTGTGTTCCCTGGGCGTGTACTTACTGTGGGGGGACTGCCCTAGCTGGGGAAGGGAAGTGATCACAGCCTCCATGTAGAGCAGGGATAGGCAATTAGCGGACCTCCAGCTGTTGCAGAACTACAATTCCCATGAGGCATAGCAAGACTCTTGACAGCCACAAGCATGACACCCAGAGGCAGATGCATGATGGGACTTGTAGTTTTGCAACAGCTGGAGGTCCGCTAATTGCATATCCCTGATGTAGAGGAAGGCTGTGATCACAGCCCTTCCCCCCTCACAGAACGGAGGTCCGTGTTTACTTACACGGATCTCAGTTTTTTCACTCCGGGGGAGGGGCATCGCGGGTGGCCGGCGGAGATCGAATCCGCCGCACCCGCTCCCTGGCCCTCCCCGGACACAGTGAGCGCGCGGGCGCAGCTCCGGCGGCGCGTGCTCACTGGGCTCGATCTCGCGGCCGGCGATCCGCGCAAATCGAGCCACCTTGTCGCCGTCAAATGCCGATCAGCGGTCGGCAAGCGGTTAAACTGATCATCAGGCCTACAATGTGTATTCTAACATGTGTTAACATATACAAAAAAACAAAAACAAAAAAAAAAACAAACACACGACACAGATTGAGTTGCAGTTCAGGGAGTAAAATAAGTATTTGATCCCCAAAGCAAAACATGACTCAGTTACATGGTGGAGAAACCCTTGTTGGCAAGCACAGAGATCGTACTTTCTTGTAGTTGGTGACCAGGGTCGCACACATCTCAGGAGGGATTTTGGTCCACTCTTTACAGAACTTCTTTAAATCTTTAGGCCTCACACACGGGCATTATAAACGCCACGTTTTTGAGCGGTTTTCACAGCTTAAGGACGCCACACACCATGTTATTCAATGGCCTCATACACATGTTGATGTTTTTGAGCTGTAGATGGCGTTTAAGCTGTAAATCTAACAGAGGAACCGCGCGTTCCGAAGCTGTGGCGTTTTTGACACTGAGCTGGCAAAACACTCACTAATGCGCATTAGCACCGTTAACCGGCGTTTTTAGCGCCGGCGTTTTTTCGGTTTTAAAAATGAACAAAAATAGCTGACGCTAACTAACGTGCATTAACGGTGATGCAAAACGCAGACAAAAATCTCGTTTTAATGCCGATTTTTTTCCCTGGCGTCGGACCAAACGTTACAGCTCGTTTTAACAAAACGTCCGTGTGTATGAGGTCTTAAGGTTTCTTGGCTGTCGCTTGCCAACTCAAAGTTTCAATTGACCCCATAAATTTTATATAGGATTAAGGCTAGATTGGGTAGACCACTCCATGACCTTATTGTGCTTCTTCTTGAGCCACTCCTTTGTTGCCTTAGCGCTATGTTTTGGGTCATGGTCATGCTGGAAGACCCATCCATGACCCATCTTCAGTGCTCTGGCTGAGGGAAGAAGGTTCTCATCCAAGATTTTACAATACAGGGTCCCGTCCTTCGGCCCTTCAATGCGGCAAATTCGGCCAGAGAAACCACCCCAAAGCATAAGGTTTCCCCCTCTGTGCTTGACTGTAGGGATGGTGTTCTTAGGGTCATAGTCAGCATTTTTCTTCCTCCAAACACGGCGAGTCGAGTTAATGCTCAATTTTGATCTCATCTGACTACAGCCCCTTCTCCTAATCCTTCTCTGAATCATTTAGATGCTCATTGGCAAACTTCAGATGGGCCTGTACCTGTGCCTCCTTGAGGAGGGGGACCTTGCGGGACCTGAAGGATTACAATCCATGGAGGTGTATTGTGTCACCAATGGTTTGTTTGATCCCAAAAGCCTTGAGATCAATCACAAGCACCTCCCGTGTAGTTCTGGGCTGATCCCTCACTTATCTCATGATCATCCTTACCCCATGAGGCAAAATCTTGCATAGAGCTCCAGAACAAGGACGATTGATTGTTATTTTGTATTTCTGTCTGTAGGTGTGAAAGGAGCCCAATACAGCCATCACATCTAATTGGCAAGTTGCAATATAATAAAGGTTTGCTTTTGGGTTTAATTATGCTTTATTATTTAAAATTACTTAGAATACTTGGTATTTCTAACAAGAAGATGTGACTAGTTTAACAAGGCGGAGGCAAATCACGTTGTGACACGCCAATGTTCAGGGGAAGTTTACAAATGACTACAATCTTACAGCAAAACGAATCTGAAAGCGTGGTTGGAGATTCTAGAAATGACTAAACTTGGTTTGTAGACAATACATAGTGTTTCAATGTGACATGTGCAGGTCAGCAAAGGATCTGGAGTTTTTTTTAGAAGGATTATTATTACTTCATCTACATATGAATGGCTATGAGATATATTGTCACCTCAGCACAAACTCTGCATCATCCAAGTAGAAACAGACCCACATGTGTCCCATGACACGGTCACAATGCAAGCGTGGAAAGAAAAGAGGACTTTAAACTAATTTCTCTATAAAAACCTCATTTCACAATTACTTTACTAAAGTGTCGTCCTACTTCATTTCTGTATGCTGAGCAACACATCACGATTCATCTGCTTTGCAGTCTTGTATTATTCAGACTTTAACCACTTCAGCCCCAGAAGATTTCCCACTTTAGGACCAAAGCACTTTGTGATTCGCACTGCGTCGCTTTAACGGACAATTGCGTGGTCGTGCGACGTTGTACCCAAACAAAATTTGCGTCATTTTTTTCCCACAAATAGAGCTTTCTTTTGGTGGTATTTGATCCCCTCTGCGTCATTTCTGATCACCGCTATAAACAAAAGAAGAGCCACAATTTTGCAAAAAAAAACCCCCCAAGTTTCTTACTTTTTGCTAAAATACAAATCCAAAAAAAAAAAAAAAAATTTTTTTCATCGGTTTTGGCCAATTTATATTCTTCCTCATGTTTTTGGTAAAAAAATAAAAAAAAAATAATAATAATCGCAATCGGCGTTTATTGATTGGTTTGCGCATAAGTTGCGTTTACGAATGAGGAGAATTAATTTCTGGTGTTATTTATTTCGTTATTTTTACTAGCAATGGCGGCGATCTGCGATTTTTAGCGGTACTGCGATATTGCAGAGGACATGTTGGACCATTTTGACACTATTGCCATTTATACAGCGATCCATGCTATAAAAATGCACTGATTACTGTGTAAATGCCATTGGCAGTGAAGGGGTTAACCTGGGGGGCCGCTCTAAGGGTTAACTGTGTTCCCTGGGCGTGTGCTAGCCGTATGTGGGCTGGGCTGGCAGGGGGAGGGGAGTAAACATGGCTTGCATATACAGGAAGCCTGTGATCACAGCCCCCCCCCCATAAAAGAACGGAGATCCGTGTTTACTTACACGGACCTCCATTCTTTCACTGCGGGGGAGCCATCGCGGGTAGCCGGCGGCGATAGAGTCCGCCCTACCCGCTCCCTGCCCCCCCCCCCCCGAACACAGTGAGCGCGCCTCTGGCGGCACACGCGCTCACAGTGCGGGAGATCGGTGCCGCAGTCATATGACGGCGGTTTGCAATATCGAGCCACTTTGTCGCTGTCAGACGCCGGTCGGCAAGTGGTTAAAGTGGAACTGTAGCCTGAAAATTAAGTCCTGCTAGATCCCTTCAGGCTGGTCCCTTTTGCAGGTATAGCTATGTAAAACATTAAAAATGGAGTGTCTATACTGTGTAAAATCTAGTAATACACTGTCTCACCCTGTTCTGCACATGCTCAGTTGCGCTCCGTTTTTTGGCAGATCAGCGATCTGCTGACAAGCCTTAACATGAAATTAAACTCTCCTATCCTTTACAATCAAGGAAGCTGCTTCTGGTCGATCTGCAACTGCCAAGGTGATGCCCATGTGATCAGTTATACCACTAGCTTTTGATGGTTTGACAGTTTTGTTGAGGAAACAAGCAAACGTGACAGCAATCCCAGCATTCCACAAATGTAACTTTTTTGAAACTGTTAAATTGATGGGTTTAGCCCTGCATTATGATTTACTGCTGTTCAGGGGCACTGGGCTTCAGCAAAATTGCAAGAAGAAACAGAACAATGCTGTACAGCACACACTAGTTTTGGTAGCATAATTATTAATGTGGAATTTATGTCCCTTGCTAAAAAAAAAAAACATTTTTTATCAAGATTTTATAGGTAAAGTTCTGCTTTAAAGCCTTTTTGACCTTAATGCATTCTGTGCATTAAAGCAGAACCAAGCCCATCAATTTAATGGTTTCAAAGAAAACGTTACATTCTCGGCATACCAGGAATGTGGTCACATGTGCTTGTGCTTTCAACCAAACGGTCAAGCCATCCAATGGCTGGTGTCATGACTGATCACATGTGCAGCATCATGGCAGTTGCAGATTAAACAGAAGCTAAGGTGGCAGCTTCCTTGGCTGAAAAGGATAGAAGGGTTTACTTCCACTTTAAGGTGAAAAAAACCTTCTGTGCGACAGATCTCGCCCTCACCCCCATATACTGACCTGAACCCGGTGCTGTGCTCAAGAGCAGTGGTTCTCTCCGCTCTTCCTCACAGGGCAGATTGATAGCAGTCAATCAAATTCTAAGATGGAGCAGGGGGGTCGGGCCGAACTGTATGGTCTTTGTCTATAGCTGCAGACAGGGCAACAGGCGATCGCTCACAGCAGGTTTATTAATTATTTTAATTAAATTAAAGCTTGGTCCACATATATGTGGATCCACATAACATGTGAATCGGACCAGCTTTCAATGGAGCTGGTTCACACAAGGGCCCTGCCGAGTTTATGTCCGGTTCACGTGCGATTTCAGGTAAAAAATTCACACCGAACTGCCGCACTACCACAGCCGCATGTGTATGAACCCAGTCTCACAAGCTGGCCACTGCTTTTTTTCCCCCTTTCAGAAAAAAAAAAAAAAAAACCCAGATACCTCCCCACACAAATGATAGAGGAATCCCCACCCCACTGGGACATTGTATTCTGACAGCGGGACCCAGCGCTATGAGAATACATGGATCAGAGGCTACAAAAAAAAAAAAAAAAGTTTTCCAACTTGTTCATTCAACAAAAGGTCGATCTGACGATTGAATGGCTGCACTGATGAAGATTCAGCTAGTCCCTGCTAAACCACCTGAATGTCAATCCATCTATGGCCAGCATTATGCTAATACAATGGAAGAAGAATGGTCACACAAAGATCCATATCGTTTAAAGTGAACCTAGGATATATATTTCACATTACATACAGCAAGCTAGGTAATGTGTCAGTGTAACACTTCAAAAGGTATTTATTACCGCACACAGATCACAGTACTCCCCTGACCAAACCTGCTTTTCACTCCAGAAGAATGGGGCCATCTTTGTCCAGGCATCATCCAGGATCACCATCTACTACCTGGACTGAGATGCTGGCACAGAGATGACATTATCACATCAATCCTGGTGTCTGCCGGTCTTGCCACTGTTCATAAAATGTGAAACACAGATCAGCCCTTGCTGCATCCTATTGCCTTGCTACAAAGTTACAATATTGCATTCTAATAACTGGAGACTGAGGAAATGCTTCCTCCTGCCTGCAGAAAACTGTCGGCATAACCTCAGCCAAGGCAAAGCCAGTTTAAAGTGGCTATAAAGGCAAAAAAATATTTAACCTTAAGACCCCATTTACACCTGAGCGTTTTGTAGCTTGAAGCTACAAAAACGCTGGAGGGGGAAAAAAAAAAAAAAAAAAATCAATGATGGTTGACATCTCCACTCCAAAACGCCTGAAGCCAAAAGCCTGAAAATGCCTGAAGCTCAAACAAGTCCTGGAGGTATTTTTTCAGGCAGATTTGGGCATTTTTGCGCTTTTTACATTGGTGACCTTTTGACCTGTATAAAAATGCGGCAAACTCGCATGTACACGGGACGCTTTTTCAATCTCTCCTGAAGGTTTTCTTGACAGTTAGAAACACTCTTAAAAAAACAAGCAAAAAAAAATAAAAAAAAAAACAGCCCTTTAGCTGCGTTTTACATGCCGGGTTTGCGCCTAGAAGCGCGCCTCTAAACGAAACGCTGCTAAACGTGAGTTACCACGTTTATAAGCGGTTTATAGGCATTTGGTGTTTCAAATGCCTCTGAATATCCGTCTGAATGCATTTTTTTGCGTTCCAAAAAAAAAAAAAAAAAAAAAACCACACCACACTTCTAATCTCAACTGCCCAGAAACAACTATAAACGACCCTGTGTACATGTACTGATAAGATAACTGAGAAGAGTTCAGGGGCGGCTTAAAAAAAAAAAAAAAAAAAAAAAAAAAAAAAAAGGCCCAACTGCTCCTAAATGTCCATTTACCAGCAGCAGTGTACATGAGGCCTAATGCATTCTATGCATGAAAGGAAAGTAAAACATTTCAAAAGTTGCTCCCCCAGCCTCCCTTTAACCACTTGCCAACCACAGTCTGACGGCGTCAGAGTGGCTTCGTTAGTGCTTTGAGCGCATGCTCACTGTGTCCGGGCGGGGGGAGGGGCCAGGCAGCGGCTGCCCGCGATGCCCCCCCCCCTCGCAGTGAGAGAACGGAGGTCCGTGTAAGTAAACACTGATCTCCATTCTCAGAGGGGGAAGGGCAGTGATCACAGGCTTCCTCTATAATATGGAGGCTGTGATCATACCCTTTCCCCAGCCAGGTCAGCCCTCACACAGTTAGAACACGCCTAGGGAACACTGTTAACCCTTAGAGCGCCCCCTGCAGGTTAACCCCTTCACTGCCAATGGCATTTACACAGTAATCCGTGCATTTTTATAGCACTGATCGCCGTATAAATGCCAATGGTCCCAAAAAAAAAAAAAAATATGTCAAAATGGTCCGACATGTCCGCTGCAATATCGCAGTACCAAAAAAAAAAAAACAAAAAAACAAAAAAACAAAAACACACACCAGAAACGAATCATCATCCGTAAACGTGGCAACTTTTGCGCAAACCAATCAATAAACGCTGATTGCGACTTTTTTAAACAAAAATATGAGGAAGAATCTAAATCGGCCAAAACCGATGGAAAAAAAAATGTATAATATATATATATATATATATATATATATA
>BLSH010049313.1:3026561-3036890 GCA_018402905.1 Glandirana rugosa
GGAGGCGAGACAGCCACTTAGAAATGCTCAGCAATAAGTTGTGGGGGGAATCAGATACATTCAGAGTACATAATACAAAATACTTCTGTATCCAGCACACTAATTCATTTATAATGGTTAACGGTGGTTTTCATTTTTCATGCAAATTTCTGATGATAAATTCTTGTCCAATTTATGGGATTTGAAACTAAAAGCTGTTGCATCTGAGCCCCAGCCTTCCCTTCAGTCCAGTTGTACAGGCTCCTCTCCTTACTGCACACTCCAAGCCTCTCACAGTGTGCATTAGAAGCTGCTGCAAGAGGTTGTAAACCTCCAAAAATAAAAAAAGAAACCTACAAGACAAAAGGTATAATTAGCTAGTGTGCATTGCATACTAGCTTATAATGAAATACCTTAGAACGTGCCCTGAATCGGCTCTGGCACACCGCTGACAGGGCCAACTTCTTTCCCTGAGTTACTTCCGGGTTTGTAGGCTCCGGCGCTGCAATTGGTCGGAGCCACAATGACGTCACTCGCACACGTGTAATCCGCCGGTCACAGCACGAGCGGGCGATTCCTTTAGTGTGCATGTGCCGATGACGTCGGCAACAGTATATATAGTAAACCGTGCAAGTTTAGGAGATCTTTACAGCACCTACAGGTAAGTCTTATTATAGGCTTACCTGTAGGTACAATTGAAGAGGAAGTAGTCTCTCTTTAAGAGCCCACCTAACTTCAAGGCTGCAGGATACCCATCATTATCTAGCACTTTCCACCCCAGCCATGCCCCTTTCATTCATTGGATTTCAGTGCTTTCAATCATGCAGGCTCAGCATCACATGTGGGTGCTACCTAGGGAAGTCTGCATGCAAATACAGTCTGTCAAAGAACATTCGCTCCTCCTATCAAGGCATTTCAATGCCAGCCCACTGCTTACATCGGGGATGAGGACTCTTCAAGGAGCTTTTTCGCCATACTTCTCCTATGGATCATAGGAATGCAGTTCGTTCAGCTGTGGCCCGCTGTCAGCTGATGTCAGTCAGTAGGTCCAGGCTCAGGAAAGATCCCAACCACATGGTCAGAATCCAACCAGGTGCCTGGGCTGGTACCTGGTTTAACCTCTCAACCATCTTCTGAGAACCTGAGGCAGCCACTCCTGCCCCCTCCACAGCCCAGCACTCCAGTGAGCGCTGGAGGTAAGAGCAGAGAGCCAGTGACTAACCGTCACAGCTCTTCTCAGAATGGAGGGGAGAAATGAGCGATTAGTGGTGTCTGATCACTTAGTTCTCACTGCAGAGCCGTCGGGGGACAGATGCAGGATCGGATCGATGCTGCAGCCACCTAGGTGAGTAGAATTGTTCTCGTTGAAGAGGAGTACTGAGGAAGGATATGGTGATGTTTTCCAAAAGCTATGTGCAGCACCCTGCCAGCTCCTTCCCATCAGCTATGATCTACCAGAATTAAAGAAAAGCACAGAGACCTAGTGATAAGATCACCATCAAAAATAAGGGGAATGTACATATCTAAAGCCAAACCTTTGGCAAGAGTAGGTAAGGGTTATATGCACATCCGTTTTTTGGTGTTTTTTTGCTGTCTGTGATCCATTCTGGTCCAGTCACATAATTTTAAGGGTGGTACATTGTATAGAAATTGTGCACTTTACAAGCATTAACCATTAAACTTTTTAGCATAAACACATTTAACAGCATATTTTATTAAGCAGCCAATAAAATGATAATCACAAAATGGTTTACACTGATAGTAATAAAAAGTAATCATAAAATCATAAATGTTTACAGCAAAAAGGTGACCTAATCTAACATGCTGACTAGTCACAAAGTCACACATTTTGACCTAATGACATGTTCAAGGATAAGAATATGATCTTTCACCTAATGGAAGACAACACAACAGTGTTTCTTAAAGTGGAACCCTGGCAGAATAAAAATTGGACATATGTTGCAGTCTGTCAAATGCATCAACATAGCTTTTTGTTTTTCTGCATCCCCCTGAATATTGCCTGTTAATCCTGCCAGTAGATCCACTATTTTTCCACAACACTGGCATTGGAGGACATAACTCCTGCACATGCACAGCAGTCAGTCATCCTGGTACACAGGAACCATGCCAACAATGTAAGCTGGGCATGCGCAGCTCAGTGTACATGGCACACAATTCTGCGAGCAGGCAGTTGTATTTTATTGCAGGAGAGACATTGCATGTCCCTTCTGCGATAAATAGCCTGCTTGCAAGTTATTGGAAAATGCCTTCAGTTCCGCTTTAAGAATACAAGAAACAGGTTTGTTGTTAGGCTTAGTTGTCACCCAAAATTAAAGAGGAAGTAAACCCAGATTGGGTTTACTTCCTCTACATTCCCCTGCAAAGTAGATGCATAATGGGCTACTATGAATCACATAGTAGCCCATTATGTGCCACTTACCTGCAAATGAAGCCTGCGGTGTCCAGCACTGTCCCCTGTGCTGGCCGCATCCATCTAATGCCCCTCTTTCTTCCGGGGCTGCGATCTCTGGCTCTGTGACTGGCCGGAGTCGCGTGACGTCACTCCCGCACATGCGTGCGAGAGCCGCCAGTCACTGCACGATCAGTGATGAGTCGGCACGGAGGCCGTTTCTTCACTGCGCATGTGCTGAAATGGTGTTGGCACAACTAGTACACTGCATATCTCCTGAACCGTGCAGGTTTGGGAGATATGCAGGGCACCTACAGGTAAGCCTTATCGGCTTACCTGTAGGTTAAAGTGGTTGTCTCGAGTTGAGAACCACTTTAATATATTGGATCCTTTAAGAACGCAAAGAAAGTCTGATCCCAAATGCACACACTTAGACTTCCTGTTCTGTTTATGGAAGCTTTCCTTTATTTTAGGTACAGTGACTCTGTAATATACAATTCCCTAAGCGCAGACAGCTCTTAGGTGAGTCAATTCAACAGGAACTGTTCACAAGGCCTTCCCCAAGGATCACTTAGGTATAGTTGTTGTTGAACAGGATGAATCATTCACATGCAACACAAATATTGGAGGAAACGGATCTTGCAGAAAATCAACATAGTGCTGGTTGACCAGAGTCAAGCCCCATACACACTATACAAATTTTCTGTAGACTTTTCCCTTCAGATTTACCAAAACCATATAATATGAAGTCAAACCTTAAGAGTTTCAATTTGCATGCAATCAGGCAGGCCCTTGTACTACATGGTTTTGATAAATCTGAAGACAAAAGTCTACAAAAAAATTATATAGCGTGTATAGTCACAAGTCGCATAGCTAAAATAAGAGCAACTGAAAGATGCATTCATGATTTCCGATTGGCTACAATGGGTTAATGCCCTGTAATTAAAGCGGAGTTCCACCCAAAAGTGGAACTTCCGCTGTAAGAGAAGGTGACCCCCTGACATGCCATAACTTTTTTTTTGGGGGGGGGGGGGGGAGCGTGGACCCCGTTTTCACAGGGTCCACTTCCTCTCCTTGCGCTGAGGAGCCGGAAGAAAGTTCACCCCCCTCCCTCTCGGAGTTCTTCTGGGACACGTCACAGGTCCCGGAAGATAAGCTGAGCCATTCACAAGCCGCAGTGCAACTCGCGCATGCACACTGAGTGCCCGGCTTTGAAGCCAAAGCCAGGTGCCCACACTTGTGATGCCGGCGCCGCCGAGGGGAGGGGGTGACGTGCGAGCCCTCGGGCGGCCACATCGCTGAAACGAGGGACAGGTGAGTGGCTGATTGTTAAAAGTCAGCAGCTACCCTTTTGGTAGCTGTTAACTTAACAGGGTGGAACTCCACTTTAAGCTGGCCATACATTATGCAATTTTCCTTTAGATTTACCAAAATCATATAATATGAGGTCCAACCTAAACCTGTTCAATTTGTATGCAATCAAGCAGGCCCTTGCACTACATAGTTGAAGCTAAAGCTCTTCTGCAATAGAGTACACCTGCCTAGTCGCAGTGCTCTGTAGGATGTACACAGGGCTGCTCATGCAGCTGTCTGCGTGCCAAGAGAACTATATTCCCGCACGAGTGATGTCATCTCTCGTTGGCCTATCAAAACGGCCGAAGACCGGCACCCAGGAAAAAACCTGTGAAGAAAATGCCAGCGAGGGACCATGCGGATGTCAGAACATTGGAACCAAGGTACTGTATGTATTTGTGCCTTTAGTTCTGCTTTAAGTGTAAAAGTGCATATGAATCATTACAGCTACTCACACTCTTATGAAAAGGGTGCCCCAATATAAATTATACTCCTTAAAGTGGAACTTTAGTCAGAAAATTAAGTCCTGCTAGATCACTTCAGGCTGGCCCCTTTTGGAGGTATAGTTATGTAAAACATTAAAAAGCAAGTTCCTATACAGTTTAAAATACAGTAATACACCGTTTCACCCCACTCTGCACATGCTCAGTTGCTCTCCATTTTTAGGCACTGCCAAGTTTGTAGAGGCCTATCTGCTGGCAGCTCACTGTGTGGAGACAGATCTGTCAGAGCACCACTGTCCTCTATGGAGATCAGATGAAAATGGATCCACCGGTCCGTTTTCATCCAATCCAATTCTACAGACGAATGGAAAATAGGGTTTCCATCCGTCTGGATTTCGCGGACCGGATCGGAGAGCTTGGATGTCAGCGGACATGTGACCGCTGACATCCGCCGCGCCATATGGCTGCATGGAGCATCCGTTCAGGTCCACCTTAAAAACTGCCCGTGTGAAAGGGGCTAAAATGTTTTTTTTATGTTAATGCATTAACATTAAAAAAAAAAAAAAAAAAAAAAAAAACCCCTTCTCAACTCATTTAACCCCTCCTATCCTTTACAGTCAAGGAAGCAGCTTCCATTTGATCTGCAACTGCCATGGTACTGTAAATGTGATCAGTTATGACACCAGCCATTTGATGGTTTGACAGTTTGGTTGATGACACAAGCAAAATGTGACAGTTAGCAATCTCAGCATTCCAGGAATGTAACTTTTTTTAATTTGGCAAATTGATGGGTTTGGTTCCGCTTTATTTATTGCTGTTCAGGGGCTCTGGGTTGCAGCAAAATGGCATCCTCCAGCAACACACCATTCTGCTTTTTTCCTGCACAGAACTGGGCTGGAACACAGTAAAAAACACATTAAAAACACACACGAGATCCCAGTACAGTTAAAAAAAAAAAAAAAAAAAAACACACCACAGGAAAAGAGGAAAAAAAAAATCTGGAATGCATCAAAAAACGCATTAATGTGCATGCAGAAACGCATCTGGAGGACGTTTTGGTGGCGTGAATGGGCACTAAAGCAAAACCAACTACTTCAATCCTTTACAGCCAAGGAAGCTGCCATTGACATGGTACTACACATGTGATCAGCTATGACACCAGCCATTTGACGTCTTGACAGTTCATTTAAGAGCTGGCATAAGCACACTAGTAACTGACATTTATTCACGGCATGCCCTGATGCAAGACCCCTTTCACACTGGGTCGTTTTTCAGGCGCTATGGTACTAAAAATAGCGCATGAACCCCCCCCCCCCAAATTCTCTTGTGGTGCTCTTACAGGATGAAAAAAATAAATAAATCCTGCAAGCAGCATATTTGGGATGGTGCGCTGAGCGGTGTATACACCTCCACTTCCACTGAAATCAATGGGCGCCGCTTCCGAAGCTTGTGAACACCTCGGAAGCGCCGAGCGGTGGCGCTTTTAACCCCTTCATGGGGGTTAAAAGCGCCCTGCACCCAACTGCATAGCGGTAAAGCGCCAGCAAAACGAATGGCGCTTTACTGCTACTGCCCCCCCCCCCCCCAGTGTGAAAGTAGCTTGAGAAAAATTAAAAAAAAAAAAAAAAAAAAAAACGGTGGATTTAGTTCTGCTTTAACCGACACCAGGCTATGAATCTGGACGAAGTCTGCAATATGGAGGAAATTCCTTGGCGTTATGGGTTAAGCTGCAACAAATGTCAATTGAGAGAGCAGTGATGAAATGCGCAGCTCCAGAACATCTTATGCAACCTCCCCGGAATGTAGCAGACAAGCGAGGTCTATCACTTCCAGCGCGTACGTCTGACGCTTGGAAACTTCTACTCATTAAAAAAGGAAAATACACTTTCAGCATGTGCCCATGTAAACCTGACAGCAGAATGGGCATAATGGGTGACTGACACCACCAGGCACCAGTACATACCACAGTTCCACCTCTGGGAGCCCACAAACTTACATTATTCAAATATCACCTTTGCCCAATCTCTGATCAGACAAGGCACAATGACATGACAGCATGAAGTGCAAATGTGGAGGACGGGGAGGCATGCAAACAGCACTATCAGGTGAGGTGGGTGTGTTACTAAATATATGGAGCAAAGATCACATTTGCACATAACATAGGTGGGGTTTGGTAGGCTTAGGTCATGTACAGGAAAGGCTTCAATAGCAATTGTAGCTACCAAACTTTGCTTATTAAGAAATTATACAATATGATTTAATGAGATCTGTCAGTAACTTAACGCGTTACTAAACCCACAACGGTAAAATCAGTCTATATATGCAGTAAAGCATGCTTGTTATACTCACTGTGGAACATAAGGGGTTAATCCATTGCATAGTGTAGAAAGAATGTTTGATCCTGTCTTTTCTGATCCTCCCCTTCTTTCATTGCCCCCAATACATCTGCTGATAATACAGAGACTTTGGAGTCACTCCACGCGTGCTCAGTTTGGTGTGTGTTGCTAGAGAGGTTTTTTTTTTTCTTGGAAGGAAGGATGCATGTGATCAGCACAGGGCCAATCAGCACTGTCCAGACAGAGGAACAGGGGTCCTGCAGCCTCATAAGAGTCAAAGTGGAATGAAAACTCCTACAAACTTTAACCAAACATTGATATAAGTCACAGAAGTGCTATATACTGCTGACTAGAAAAGGTATTAAGCAGTTTATATTTACTAAAAGGATTGCATTTCCATGTTCTGTGTACTGTGGGAGACCAGATATAGTGAATGCAGGGTCCTGGGATCAGTAACACTTCAACCACTTGCCGACCGTCAACCGCAGGTTGACGGCGACAAGATGGCTCTGCTAGGCAAACTGCCGTCATATGACGGCGGCTGCCAGATCGAGCACTGTGAGCGCGCGGAGGCCAGGGAGCGGGTGCGGCGGACTCGATCTCCGCCGGCTATCCGCGATGCCCCCCCCCCCCCAGAGTGAAAGACCGGAGGTCCGTGTATGTAAACACGGATCTCCATTCTGTGAGGGGGGCTATATGGAAGCTGTGATCACTCCCTTTCCCCTGCCAGGGCAGTCCCCCTACAGTTAGAACACGCCCAGGGAACACAGTTAACCCTTAGAGCGCCCCCTGCAGGTTAACTCCTTCACTGTCAATGGCATTTACACAGTAATCAGTGCATTTTTATAGCACTGATCGCTGTATAAATGCCAATGGTCCCAAAAAAGTGTCAAAATGGTCCGACATGTCCGCTGCAATATCGCAGTACCACTAAAAATCGCAGATCTCCGGCATTACTAGTAAAAAATAAAAAAAAATAAATAAAAAAACCCCCAGAAATGAATTCTCATCATCCGTAAACGCGGCAACTTTTGCGCAAACCAATCAATAAATGCAGATTGCATTTTTTTTTATCACAAATATGAGGAAGAATATAAATCGGCCAAAACCGTTGAAAAAAAAAATGTTTTTTTAATATATTTTTTTTTGGATTTGTATTTTAGCAAAAAGTAAGAAATTTGGGGTTTTTTTTCAAAATTGTCGCTCTTCTTTTGTTTATAGCGGCGATCAGAAATGACGCAGCGGTGATCAAATACCGCCAAAAGAAAGCTCTATGTGTGGGGAAAAAAAAAGGACGCAGATTTCGTTTGGGTACAACGCCGCACGAACGCGCAATTGTCAGTTAAAGCGACGCAGTGCCGAATTGCAAAAAGTGCTCTGGTCCTAAAGTGTGAAATCCTTCCGGGGCTGAAGTGGTTAAAGAGGAGTTCCGCCTGGGGGGGGGAAAAAAAAAAAAAAAAAGGAAGTAAAACAACTACAAATACTGTAGCTGCTGACTTTTAATATATGGACACTTATCTGTCCAGGGAGCCTGCGATATCTGCACCCCAGCCGATTTTCAGATTGGCTGTCAGGTGCTGCCGCCACCATCTCCACTAAGGGAAACCAGCAGCGAAGCCTTTCAGCTTCACAGGCGGTTCCCTACTGTGCATGCGCGAAGCGTGCTGCGCTTTCCAATTGGCCTGGCAGTGGAGAGAGAGGAGAGGGGGCAGAACTTCTGAGGGTGTTTGTAAATGCTAAAGGGTTTTTACCTTCATGGGAGCCGCGGCACTCATTGCAAGCTGCTTGTGCTGGGGCACGTGGCAGGAGTGCAGACGGGGGACCCAAGAAGAGGAGGATCGGTGCTGCTCTGTGCATAAACGCTGCACAGAGCAGGTAACTTTTTATTTTTTCTATAACAAAGGACTTGCGCACATTCACTTCTGCAGAGTGGCAGCATGGCGCGAATTGGCGTATATAAACGGCGATTCACGCAGGCACGCGCTGCGCTCTCGCACCGGCCGCAGGTCGGGCAGACTCAATGTCTTCCAGGGACCTGTGATCGCCAACTACAGAGGAAGAACGGGGAACCACCGATGTATACACAGTGGTTCCCCGTTCTGTCAGGCGGCATGACAGTGATCTACCGGTCCCGGTTATTGCGATTTTATTTACCAAAAATATGTAGAATACATTTTGGCCTAAACTGATGAATAAATTTGTTTCTTTTATATATATTTTTTGGATATGTATTATACCAAAAAAAAAAAAAAAAAAATTGGGTTTTTTTCAAAAATCGCTCTTTGTTTATAAACGCAAAAAATAAAACAACAACCGCAGGTGATCAGATACAACCAAAAGAAAGCTCTGTTTGTGGGAAAAAAAGGACGCCAATTTCGTTTGGTAAAACGTCGCATGACCACGCAATTATCAGTTAAAGCGATGCAATGCCGAATCGCAAAAAGTGCTCTGGTCAGGAAGGGGGCAAAGCCTTCTGGGGCTGAAGTGGTTAATATCACTTTAAGACTTTAAACCCAAAACCAAAAAAACGTAAATATATTGCAACTTACAAGTCATTAGATGTGGTGTCTGCATTCGTTTTCTTTCAAGCTATATTTTCCCCGTTTTCACCTGGCGATCTGGCCAGTAGCACACCTCTTGCATTACAGTGCCTCCACTCTGGATGAAGGAGCACCTTTGCACAGCAGCACTGTTAATCTGGGGCAGAGGGCATTGTTCAATGTACTAGGCGATTTACACTAAACAAATTGAGGCTTAACGCCAGCTCTTACTTCTGGGATAAAGGTTTTACATAAATAAAAGCTGATCATTGTAAGCACCCCTGTCAGTGGTAAATGGTTTGTCTCATCCCTATAGAAACCCAAGAAAAGAAAAAAAACTAATGCACCCATTCTTCTAAGGATTGCTAAAATGCAATAGAATAAATGTTTATTTTTGGGTTTAATACCACTTTAACTGGCCATGTAATTTATGTATTTTCTAATCCAAATATTAGGTGTTCAACGTTTTCTCTTGCTGCAATTGAGACGTTCCCACTGAGAACCACAGAGCCAAATTCCACTATTAAATATCAGCTGCAAGGGAAATAAAATGCCTCCACTCCTCATCTCATTTTATGCTTCATCCCCTGTGATAATAATCAAACGTATTGTCATCATGAGGATACAGAAGCTGCTGACGAGCTGGAATATCAGCAGTATCTCCGAACCCAATCGCTCAATCAAGCCCACGCTGTGCCAACAAAATATTTACATTGCAACGCATGGCGCTCCAATCACCCCAGGCAAAGCTTCCTCTTCTACATCGTCAACGCTACGCAAGCCAAAAATTCAGACACTAACACAAATCTCATGCCCTCTGCAGATATTCTGGGGTATGTGAAGTTGTTTCATATTTCCATATCAGAATTCCAACTCCATAAAATGCTGCTATGGGACTCTACGCCATCCTCTAAGGCTTAATGTACACCGGGCGCTTCAACCTCTCCTGAACGATTGTTTGACAGCTATAAACTGACGCTTATAAACAGCCGTTTATCTGCATTTTACATACCGCGTTCGCATCTTTGCGTTTTTCTTTTTTTTTAATGACAAACGCCTCTAAACACTGCTAAACACGTTACTGCGTTTACAAGCATTTGGCGTTTCAAAGGCCTCTGAACTTACGTTTGAACGCTTTTTTGCTTTCCAAAAAAAAATGCTTCTAAACTCAACTGCCTGGAAACGACCTTAAACGACCGTGTACATGTACTGATATGATAACGAGAGTTCAGGGGCAGCTGAAAAAAAAAAAAAAAAAAAAAAAAAAA